>SNQJ01S0173712.1:0-20309 GCA_010110895.2 Picea sitchensis | reverse complement strand
CTTAATAGACATATTTAGTATAAATAAGGGTCGAGGGTATGAAAACCTAGCTTGGAGATTATTGTAAAAGAGCGTTGTTCGACTGGAGGTTGCCCCCTCGAAGAGGCCTGTGAACATTGCTTTCTGGATCAAAGTGCTATTTCAGTTGTTGTTCTCATATTATTTCTGTGTTATTGTGGAGATTATGTTGGTTATATTATTGTTATTCTGCCATTTCTAGCATTTTATTTCTGTTCTGTGTATTTATTATATCTGGTATCTTGCAACTTGTTAATGTTGTCATAAATATTTTGCTACGTACAATAATGGTTGTGGTCTATTTTGTTTTTCAACTCATCAAATTGAGTTTCCAAGAAGGAGATTATGGTGGCTAGCTCTGCACCTTAGGTAGACATAGAGATACGGGTCCACAAAAAAAACTATTGGAGAGTGCTACCAAGGTGATCAACACTGTGTTCTAGGTATTTTGAGATAGGTGCTTAACCATAGTGGGATGAGAGGGTCCACCAAAAATACTTACTTGAGAGTTGTACCATGAAAATAAACTTAACACAAGGACTTTATTACTATAGGTATTAGTTAAGGGTGTAGGTAGGATCCATGTTTTGTTTTACTCCTGTGAAGTTATACTCCCACCTAATTAATACTGCATTGACACAATTCTCAAATTTCAAACACTACAGTTTATGTAGGAGTTTCATGGATTAGTAGGAGGAAGTAGGGTTTCTAGTGACATAATGCACACATTCTCAATACAACCATTTATGTAGGAATTTCATGGACTGGAAGTAGGAAGTGCTAAGTTTTAATGTTGTTTTTAAGTTATATCCAAACTACATGAGAAATTGATACATCAACAACATATAAGGATCACTGAAAGAAACACAATCACAAGGTACACAACATTTTATCCCGGGAAACCCTCACGGGGAATAAAACCCAACAAAAAATTGCTTAATATAGATATACCAAAGACCGAACAAAAGATCCTCCTCTACTCCTTCACTAGGAAGAGTAGCACACCACTTAACCAATAAATACCAAGAGATAGACCAAAAACCCTCCTTGATGTCACCCCCAGTTGCAATAGGTTCTCCTCCAAGACTTGCACACTACAGAGCTAGGTGTGTGTGTGTCCAAATGAGGTGCTGGCCTCTCTTATAAATAGTGGTCTGGACAGCCTATAATTAGGTTTGGGCCGACCTGTCACTTTACCCTCTTAATTTACATTTAACTGTCAAGGCACAAAAGGGCCGACTTTTCCAAAGGCACAATAGGGACTAATTAATAAATATAATATAACAATAATATTCAACATTCCCTCTTAGGTAGAATATTCTTTGAAGTTACAATATTTCAACACTCCCCCTTAACAAGAAGGGTATTATATTGACAAAATTAATAACAACTAACTAGACTCAATACATCATCAAGAGGAGGGGACATCGTCATAAACATCAGGAACACTGTCGGTCATATCTATAAATCATCAGAATTTTTTCTCATCATCAATATCATCATCATTTGCAACGTGGATCTGGAGTAACATCATCATCATCAACATCAACATGGAGCTGGAGTAACATTATCATCATCAACAAAATCATGGAGCTAGAGTAACATCATCATCATCAACAACAAGAAGCTAGAACATCAACATCAATGGCAATATAATGAGACATGATCATCAACAATAGCAACAACAACAACGACAACAACAACAACTATGGGCACTCCAACAGACCGTCCATTCGGACCTTACGAGATCTGTGTAGGGATAATAAAATCGCCTAGTACATAAATCCTAACGAACTGCCACACTACTGACCACAGCGGGTATATACATACATATGCACTCTGAAAGACCGTCCATTCATACCTTACGAGATTTTTCTAGGGATGATCAATCCCCTAGGATATAAATCCTAACGAGATGCCCTGCTGGTGGTCAGGATACCATAATATCATCATCACCAATCCCCCTTTCGAGGGAATTCCTTCTGGACTACACAGATATTGTCTCGGAAGTACTCAAACTTCACATGAGACAGAGGCTTAGTCAACACATCTGCTACATTCTCATCTGTGCCAACATACTAGAGATTCACAACTCCCTTCTGTACCAAGTCATGAATGTAGTGGTACCATATCTCAATGTGCTTCATCTTATCGTGGAACACTAGGTTCTCTGACATGTTTATTCAACTTTAGTTATCACAAAAGATCATGATAACATCCATATCTAGGTCAAATAGACCTATCAACAACTCCCGAATCCATATGGCTTCACAACTTGTGGAGCATGCTGCAATGTAATCCTCTTCCGTTGTACTGAGAGAAATACTAGATTGCTTACTGCTTTGCCACGAAGTCATGACTGACCCCAAACTGAAACAACATACTGAATTTATTTTTCTGTCTGAAGCACTTCCATCCCAATCTGAATAAGTATATCCATACAATATGAATTCACAATCTCTAGTAAAATAAAGGCCATAGTCCAACATACCCTTAAGGTATCTCATCACATGATTTGAAGATACAAGGTGAACACGTCTGGGCTCCACCAGATATTGACTCAAGGTGTTCACAACAAGGAATATATCTGGTCAGGTATTCGTCAAATACATCAACAAACTAATCATTTGTTTGTATAGAGTAACATAAAATATTTCCGACGAAGTATCAACCAATAACTTCAGATTCATTTCCATAGGAGTGGACATAGCTTTACAATCCATCATGTTGAATCTCTTTAGAATTCCACAACATACTTTGCTTGATTAAGGAAAATATTTTTTGTGCTCTACCATACTTCAAGACATAATAAATAGTGCATCAGACCTAGATCATTCATTTCAAATTCAACAACAAGCATCTTCTTACAATCTGTGATGATATTTTCTTCACTTGTCAAGAATAAGTCATCCACATATAGCAACAATATACCTGGTCCATCATCCACAATATTTAAGTAAAGGTTGGGATCAAATTTACTATTGGTAAAGCCCAATCTCATCAGAAAACTATCAATCCCGCCATACCAATCTCTTGGAGCTTGCTTCAAACCATACAAATCCTTCTTCAAATTGCAGACATGGGTGTTCCTATCTTGTACTTCGAAGCGTAGTGGTTGTTCTATATACACTTCTTCCTCAATAACACCATTCAAGAAGGTTGTTTTTAGATCCATTTGGTGTAAATTCCACTTCATCTTGGCTGCAAGTGACATGATGGTTTTTATAGGTGTGTATCTTGCTACCGGAGCAAAGGTTTCTTCATAATCAATGCCTTATTTATGGGAAAATCCACGAGCTACAAATCTTGCTTTGTATTTCTCAATACTTCCATCTGCTGCATGTTTTATTTTGAATATCCATTTAGAATCTACTACATGTTTGTTTTCTAGTTTGGGAACCACTTCCCACACATAATTTTTCATAATAGATTGGTATTCTTCATTCATGGCATCCATCCATTCCTTCTTTTGAGCAGCGTCTTCAAATCAAGTAGGTTCCTTATTAACGATATTGCACATCAAATCCATATAACTGGAGTATGGCTTAGGCTTCTTTCTTTGTCTCATGGTTCCTTCAGGATCACCATACTTCTCTGCATCTTGAATGATCTCACGTGCCCAAGTTGGTTTCCTCTTGTGGGAGATGATATCACGAGGTGGGTCTTGAGGTTCCACCATATCATGATCCTCCAATATAACATCATCAGGAGTAACTGCAACTTCCTTGTTAGGTTCTGCAACTCTGGGAGCTACATGTTCTTCTTCTAATCGACATTTCCTCGATCTTCTGAAAGCTAGATATTCATTAAAGGTAACATCTTTATTGATTTCAATATGACGGTAACATGGGATGTAGATTTTGAAGGACTTAGAGACCTCACAGTATCCAACAAATGCTCCTTTATTTCTAGAAGGATCTAACTTGGTTCTCTTCTCTTTCAGAATATGTAAATAGACTGGAAAACCAAATATTTTGAGATGGATGACTTCTGGCTTCTTTCTGGTGAACATCTCTTCGGGAGTATTGAATCCAAGTGCACTATGGGATATTCTGTTCTGGACATATACTGTTGTTCTGGCTGCTTCAGCCCATAAGTGCATTAGAAGATCTTGATCATGGATCATGGCTTTCACTGCTTCCATGATTGTTCGATTCTTTCTTTCTGCTACACCATTCTATTGTAGGTTGTAAGGAGTGGTGAGTTCCCTCTTAATTATGAAATATTTACAAAATTATTTAAATTCTTTTGAAGTGTACTCTCCTCCATTATATGACCTGATTATATTAATCTTCTTCTCAGAGAGGTTTTATACTAAATCTTTGAACTCTTTGATGTTTTCAAACACTTCATCTTTTAACTTTAAGAAATAAAACCAAGTCTTACGAGAGTAATAATCAATAAATGTGACATAGTATACATACTAGCTTAATGAAGTTGATGGCATTGGAACACATACATCTGAATGGCCAATATCCAATATTCCATCCGCTTTGCTGTCACTTTTCGGAAAAGGATTCTTTGTAATCTTTCCTTGTGCATATCCTTTACATACACCTTCATGATCAACCTTTAATTCTGGTAAACCTGTGACTACCTTGCTCACATAGGGTGGGGATTTATAGTTAATGTGAGCAAGCCTTCTATGCCAAAGTTCACATGGACCTACAATACTGCGTGTTAAAGCTGCATTTGCATGGCCATTTAATTTGTACAAGCCACCTTCTTCTATTCCAATGACAACTGCATCTTCTATAGTTTTTACTTTAGACCACATAAGAACTTTATCATCTACAAATGAAACCCAAAAACCTTTCTTGTCTAAAGCAGAAATAAAAAGTAAATTTTTCTTTAAACCTGGTACATAAAGTACATCCTTCATCCTTAAAGGAGTTCTTGAATCAAGCTTGTAGGTGGCTTCTCCTATTCCTTTGATTGGGTATTGATAGTCATCTCCAAGTGAGACTTTATGTGGGGATTTATTCTCTTCAATTTTGGAGAGAGTATTCTTGTTACCTGTCATTTGCTTGGAATCACCACTATCTATGAGCCAAGTATCATTTCCAGGTGTCATAGTCCTGAAGAGAGATGAAAAAAAAACTTATTCTTCTATTTCTTCTCTAGCTGACTTCTTGGGTGGCTCATCATCTTTGACTTCATGGGCATGATGTCTTTTTTTATTATTTTTCTTCTTGTATTCTCCTATCTTGAGAGGAATTGTTTTAGCAATTTGTCTCATCCTTTCACAATGATAGCACTTGTAGGAGGAGAAATCCCTTTTCCTCCTTTTTCCTTTCTGGTACTTCTGGAATTTCTTAGCAGAGTGAGGTGCCTTATGAGGGTGAGTCTCCTTTTGAAAGTGAGTCTCTCTCTTTCCCCTTCCTTTATTGGCATGAGAAGCTAGAGATTGATATTCATATTCTCTTATAATGGCTTCTCTATTTGCAACTCTTGCTTCTTCCTGAACACACTCTTCCCATAAACTATCAAATTGAAATTTTTATTTTCTGGCACATATTGTTTGGATAAAAGCATCCCAAGTTATTGTGAGACCATTGAGAGCTGTCATCACGATCTCATCTTCATCTATCATGTTTCCAATTTCTTCTATATGTTCCTTAAACCAAGAAACCCTAGAAAAGTAATCTTGAACTGTTTATCCTTTTGTCATTTTAGCATTCTTGAGTTGGGTTCTCAAGTTCATCTTTCTGTTAATATGTGTTCTTTCATACATCCTGGATAGGGAATCAAACATTTTCTTCAAGGTATCCTTGGAAGACACTTGAGGGACCAAGTGGTATTTGATGGAATATGCAATGATTCTCTTTTCACTAATCATGTCCTTCTTTCAATTTTCTTTGGCCTCATTTCCTTCTGGCTACGGAATATTATTCTTTATAAATTGCAAAAGATTATTCTCTTTGAGAATGAGACCAATTCTGTATTTCTAGGCACGAAAAGTTTCTACACCTTCTAACTTTTCATCAAGCTTAGTGCTTAAAGTCATTTTGACCAAAAATGAAAGTTCTCAAAAAATGAAACCGACCTTACCAGAAGATGAGCTGGGCCGAGGCAATTTGATTGGTGTTGTTTGTTTATGAGAATTCCAATATTTGACCTCTGAAACTTGACCTGTGCAAATATGGAATGGTAATTTCAGGTTTTCTGGTAACAGTCAAACCCTAATTTTGAATTTTCGGAAGATTTAACCAGTGGAAGAATTCATCCAGGCTATCAAAAGATGTGCTAGGTTTACAGACAAATCCCAATGCTATTCTTGGTAAAAAATTCTTTCTTTATAAAAATCCCTAATTTTCTTGTCCCAACAACCAAGAGATGTAAATACCCAATAACAATGCTCTCATTTAGTCTAGCTTTGATACTATGTTAAGTCTTAATGTCGTTTTTAAGTTATATACAAAGTACATGGGAATTTAATACATCAACATCATATAAGGATCACTGAAAGAAACACAATCACAAGGTACAATTTTTTTTTTTTTTATCCTGGGAAACCCTCACGGGAAAGAAAACCCAACAAAAACTTCCTTAATATAGATAGACCAAAGACTGAACAGAAGATCCTCCTCTAATCCTTCACTAGGAAGAGTAGTGCAACACTTAACCAAGAAATACTAATATATAGACCAAAAAGCCTCCTTGACATCACCCCTAGTTGCAGTAGGTTCTCCTCCAAGATTTGCGCATTGCAAAGCTAGGTGTGTGTGTGTCCAAATGAGGATTTGGCCTCTCTTATAAATAGTGGTCTGTCCATCCTATAATTAGGTTTGGGCCGACCTATCACTTTACCCTCTTAATTTACATTTAACAGTCAAGGCACAAAAGGGTCAAATTTTCCAAAGGCACAATAGGGCCTAATTAATAAATATAATATAATAATATTATTCAACATTTCCTCTGAGGTAGAATATTCTTCAAAGTTACAATATTTCAACAGGAATTAGGGTTTTGAGGGTCTTGAGGAAAGGTATTGCTAGGTGCTATAGCTCTTTGATATATATGTGGGGTCCAACAATAGGACTCGACCCAATTTTTCAAGGGGATAACTAAGGAGGATCAATTATACCCTTAGAAATACTAACTGATTACCTAGGTGTTGGAGAGTAATATTCCGAGTGTCGTTCTTGGTGCACTATATAAAAAATATAGTCAATCATCTTATATAAAGATGACTTTAGGTAACCTAGCGAAATTCTAATATACCCTAGGGTATGTGGAAGTGAAATTCCACATACAAGTGTTGTGTGATGTGGTACTACTCGAAGGGGTACCAACAAGGGTTACAAGGGTGTCCAATTAGGTGAAAACACTTATATTTCCTACATGTATTCTTCCCCTAACATAGATTTACCCACTTGATGACAAATAACTATGTTATTTATAAACGTTGGAATACTTCACTAGCCTAAAAGAATGTTCTAAAATATTGGCTTAGGAAAGTGATCTAATAGCACTTGTTGTGCTATTTATAAGTAAATTAGAATATATAGAGCAACGATAATACAATTTACCTATATTAGTTGTAGAATTGGCATATTACAAAAACAATAAGCAACAAAAGAACTACAGTACCACAAAATGTTATACCTTTATTGATGAGAGCAATTTTCAATGGGGGAACCTCCAATGAGAAAAGTTCTAATTACAATATACTTCCTAAGAAATCTCATTAAATTGCTTCTACTTATTTATATAGCTCTATTTACATATGTTGTGTCATTAAATTGCTTCTACTTATATATATATAGCTCTATTTACACATGTTGTGACGCTTAAAAAAAAAAAAAAAAAAAAACCACCTCCCACTTAATTTTTCAATCTTAGTGTGGGGAGGCACACTCTTCTTTTTTCCACGAGACATCGCTCTTGAAACTTCATCTATATGCTTGGAATTTAGTTGTCGGAGCTAGATCTTTCACCCAATTATGACATCACTTCCTCCATACCTTGTCATTGTCGGGCCTGTGCCAAATGATGCTCACTTTCCCCATCTTCATATTTTAATGATGATGACGCTTCGTAATGTTGTTGTAAAAAATTACAATGCCCCATCATCCTCACGCACTCGACCATATATGTCGACGACGACACACCCTTTCTCTATCCTATTCATAACCCAACTGACATTATCAAACCATTTTACCAAGTGACACCTCAACATTACCTTTGCACGGAGCCCATAAATCGACTAATGCATAAGTTTTCTTCCCCTCACACATGTGGCAACATAAAATTGGTTAACAATTTACGTTAGAAGATTTTCGTCATTGAAACCTTCTTTGGGCACTTTCTCTTACCTACACTATCCGTCCCCGACGACAATGCTTCTTTTCTCTAGCGATTATGCATTAATCATCCTACATAATACATTAATCGGGTCGTCATCGATCACTCCATTACCATTGATCTCAGGCTTGGAAAAATAATGGGCCCCTACGACTATCTCAACGTCTTGTCAGCACTAATGAAGGAAGAATTAGCGTCTAACGATCAGATAAATAAACGCTAAAAGGAGTTTTTGGTCAATCTTAAACATTGTAATTAAACTTAAGAAACCAATCACGTGTTATCATCGTCGAAGTTTGTATCTCATCTTTATGACGACGACTATTCAACTGCTCCGGTTTTTCAAATTCTCCCATGCCTTAATGGCTATAACTGTCGATCACTTGCGATTACATTTACTATGATGTGTACTCCTCTGATCGGTTCCAATCTATATGGCATCTTTCTCATTAATTATGCTTGGGTTTGGGGGAAATCAGTGAAACATTTTAAAATCACCAAGACTCGAGTATCTTTTCACTTGTTTAATAAGTAAATTGAAAGTTGTTTCTATGTGTTTTTTTCTATCTCAGCTTGATTAATCATCGTTCCCGATATGTAAGTGAGTATGATATAATTTTTTCTAGTATTGGTTTTTTCAACCTATGAGACAACTTTATTAACTTTCGACTTGTTTGTTTGCACAGGTGATGAAATGTCTGGGATGATTACCAGAAAGGGAAAAATATAGACCTCTGGAATGCAAGTTCTAGGTTCGATTCTAGATTCATATAACATTTCTAAAACCAAGAAACATGACGGAATGGAGCACTACCTCTGCTACACTGAGATCCTAGACATGTTCAAGAATGAAAGGTTCCCATCCGATGATCCAAAAATTAATGCATATAGGAGTATCCAGAAGAGCGGGATACATGTTGTAGTATCTCACCCAGAGCTGTTTCCATACAACGACGTAGCTAAATGGTGCTTCATGTATCTGCAAAAAGATACAGGGTTGATAATAAATGCTTCAGGTCTCTCGATCGCCTCACTCAAAGAAAATGATATCAAAGAAAGATATCAAACTCCAGAACATATAGTATCCCTGAACAAGTCTTTTCTCGAACAGGTCGAAGTTGAACATGAAGATTTTGATACCCTCACAGAAGGCTAGTTCTATGATGAAGAGTGGACGGTAAAAAAAAGTGAAAGATATATCCCAATGAAATATCTCAAAATCCCCATACAGGGTGCTAAATACTATGATTTGCAGGCTCTATGGCGAGAAGAGTAGCACCATTTTTAGGATAGAATGGTTCCCCATGGCTTATAGGGTAACCAAAGTGGCCAAGCATTCAATTGGGAAATCATTTTCTCATTCATGATCACACAACGCAACCATGATCCCAAGAGCATGAAAAATACTAGCTTCTACATGTCTTCCTATCTTATATTTTTACTGTATATGCAACAAACTTGTTCCCAACATTTAACTGGGCTTGGACTCCAGAAAAGGGCATGATCCAATCCTAGTGTTATCAACTATGGGAGGTAAATTAAAAGAACTACTTCTATGACATGTGTGACTACTTCCTTTCCCCCTTACATTAGGACATCTTCGATTTATTCCCACACAGAAGATCTTCTGGAGCTCTCAAAGGTTTGAAAGAGACCGGGGATTGGTACATGAAGAAATACTAAACCTACATCTAGATCTATGGGGGCACAAGAGCACCACAATTTCTACCCAAGTATGTGCCTGATAAAATATTAGGCATGGAGGTTGTTTATCAAACAATGGAAAAGGGGGCCACTTCCTACCTTTCAGAAAAGAATAAAAGATACTGGACAATTTTCCCCATCCAGATTGGGTCATACTCTTTGGAAAACAAGAAGCAAGCCAAAAAGGAAGCAAAATCACTCAAGGAGGTGTGCCTCTGTCTTGGGGAACCCAAATCAAATGACCCTTGAAATGTGGTGTACGAGCACATGAAGGCCATCAGGTTATCACCACAAACCATGCTCGAGGCCTGATTCTTAGAGGATGTTTTCTGAGGTGCATTGAGTTTCAAAGAAGCGGTGCAAAGAATCACCACCGATGTATCCCAACAACAATTAAGGAAGGATGAAGAACAAGCCATAATGTTGAGATTGGAATAGTTCCAAGCCCTCCTCCACTGGGACTATGAAATGCTAAGAAAAGAAGAATAAAGGAAAAAAGATAAAGAAGAAAAGATGACGAGAATGGTCGAAGAGGCCGAGGAGAGATACTAGAAAAGAAAGAAGAAACAAGCCAAATAAAATCAGTTTGCACAGGAGAAAAGCCGAAGTAAAGACTCCCCCTCACTTAAATCCAACACAAAGGAAGACAAAGCAACAAACATAGGGCAACCCACATCAGTGTCACTAGGAAAGGTCCATGAGAATAATAAGAAGTGTAAGGCCCACAATACAAAATTTTGAGACACTCGTTTAGCAGGTGCTAATGCTATCATAATTGTAGATCCCGAGGATGAAGTGACCAATACCATGATAAAAGAATGCACCCCCTTGACTTCAATTATGGGGAGATTATCACCCACCTCAGAAGGACTTGGTTCTGAAGGAGTAGTGGTCAATGTCGATGATTACTACTACAACCACAAAACACGAGCCATCGAGAAGATAATGCCCAAAAGGAAAAGGTGAAAATTTGAAGTAAGTCAAGATGTCCCCGAAAGGAGCATCAAATGGAAAGTTGGACCCAACGTGAAGGATAATGACCTGCAATCAACCTAGGCCCTTAGTGCCTTTGTATGTGTGAACATAGTATCATTCCATGAGGTAGCAGTGGCACTATAAATCGCAAAATCCAGAGTTATGGAGATGGAAACAACCCTGGAAACTATCAAAGAATCTATGGCCAGTGAGCAAATGAAATCAATCCAACAAGTGAAGAAAATCTATGAAGACCATATGGAAAAGTGACTCTAGGAACAAGATAAATACCTACAAGCCAAATTCAATGAGTCAATGTCACTGGCCCAAAATTCCCATGTGAGCGACATGCAAAATCTTCAAACCTCACAAAACTTGGAGGTCACAAATCTCACATGAGAGTTGGCTGAATTAAGATATTTTATTGAAATAGGCGAAACTGAAATTAGAAGGGTACAAAAGGAAAATGACCTCTTAAGGAGGACTGTTGAAGAAAGTCAGAATCAAACAATAGTCCTCGAAATCCTGAAGGCAAAGGCATTGGAGAAAAAAAAAGAACTCCGAGGCACACAGAAGAGGTTGTTCGACGCACTCGATAGAATTTTGATGATTAGACATCAATAGATGAATTTCGACGCGTAGGTGAAGAAAAAACATGAAAAATACCAAAAGGCACTAGAATCTTGCAACAAAATCACAGATTATCAAGACTCACTGCAAACTTTTCTGACTCCAGAAACCCTTCCGATGTATTTAGACGAGAGAAGGATCCAAGATCGTCGACTCCTGGAGAGAGGTATGACAATGATCGCAGATGTTTGAAAGTATCAGGAACAACTCACTTCATCAATCTATGAGGTATGGAGATCAACATAGAACCTGCTCTCACTATTCGGAATGGACCCGTTGAAGGATATAGACAAAGATTCATCAACCCAAACGATGGTTGAAGACGTGGACACCAAAAGGAACCTCACCCAGAGATATATCTAAGCGATCAATGAAATTGACACAGAGGTTTTTGAAGCAAGATCGATCCAACCCTGCAAAATAATTACTTTGACAAAGGATTCAGTGCAACCTGTTGAACAAAACCTCAGGTAAAAAATCATCATTCCTATGTGCAAGAGTGAGGAAGATCTTGAGAGAACGCAACTACTTCGAGTAGATTCCATAATCGAAGACTTCAAGAGATAGAAGGCATTCATGGATGAAAAGTTGAAACCGTGAGGGCTCTCCTGAAAGTTGCATTGTAATCGAAATTTTGCAGAGCAAATCATTTCATTGTAATCATGTATATGTCATAGTTGGGAAAGGGGAACTAAAGGGCCACTTCAGAATCCAAACCATAGTAATATAAGGAATGTAGAGTAGTCCCATAGTGATTCTATAAATGGGATGACTGTAAGGAACAAAGGGGTTTTTGGTTCTTTGAGGAGGCGACTGGTATTTTTACTATTGATTAAATAAAGAACTGAAGAAATTTTGGGAGACGATGGATTATATGTGTATGATAGTGATTATTCATGTCTATGCATATATATCTTTGATGAATTCTGAATTTTAATCTTTGAATTACTCCTTGGTTGATATTCTGTTGTTTACGATTGTTATTGTCTCCCTTCATGAATACAACGAACCGATAACTTCATTTTCTAATCAACCGTTGTTGATTATAAATGGTTATTCTATTAAATTCTATATTCCTTGTTATATGAATTTATTCTATGCAAGTAATATCATTTTTACTGTGTTCGTTTCGTAGACTACTCATGATCAGGATAGGTTAGTTTAGAATAGATTAAAACTTGCATCTTAGACCTTTAATCATACATCTTAGTCTTAGGAACAATTAGTTAGAATCATCAGCTTTAATTCATATGAGAACCTGCAGTTCTCAGATTCATATTTAGTCCCTTTGTTAGTTAATAAGGTAACGAGGCCATAAAATGGTCGGAAGCACTATCCCAAATGATAGTGGGTCGAATTGGGACCTGCCACCAGGCGCTTTCCTTGATATGATTGAATGGGTCATTCTGACCAATCAACATAAATGGAACTAAAAGGAGGGTCATAGAACTAAATGGATACACAAAAAAACTCTAAACCTTCATGTTCTGTTCCACAATTGAGAAACCCCTCGTCTAGTGAATCACATCAAATTCACCTTGAGAAAACTCCCCTAATCTTGGGTTACACTGTTAACACCCCAGCTTGGGTCAACACTCACTGGGCCTCCTCACATATCGAGTCTTCCTTAT
Organism: Picea sitchensis; assembly: GCA_010110895.2. NCBI lineage: Eukaryota > Viridiplantae > Streptophyta > Pinopsida > Pinales > Pinaceae > Picea > Picea sitchensis. The sequence continues at coordinate 7,044 of SNQJ01S0173712.1, read as the reverse complement.
TTTCCCCACAACCCTCTATATTGACCATCTCATAAATTGAATCCATAGTAAGACAGTCCATTGAACGTACCAACCATGATATCACTAGGAAATTGAGTAGGCATACCAGACAACTTCCCCTTGATTATTCACCTGTTGATAATCAAGAAAAACTTCGAAATGCAGATTCCTTCTTCTTCGATCCAGACCTCTACCAAGATAACCCTTTGTCTGGAACCTTGAAATATCATATACCCCAAGAGTTCTCTGACATTCTTGAGACCTCCGACCCCAGTTTGGAATCATACTGGTTAGCTGGTGGAGCCAAAGGAAGACCACCTTCCCTGCCCAAATCACCACCTCTCACTCCTAGAAACGAGTATGAATAAAGTTCTGAAGAAGGTGATGAACTGGGAAGTCAACCTGATAATAACCCCTACCAAATTGTCAATTTTCAACCCCAAAACATGGCTGGCACCAAACCAAACCAAAATCAACCACCCTAGCAGCCTTGGTTGACCCCTAATGTTGTCTTCGCACCTGACATTCAACATGAAATTTCCAAGCATCCTGAGAAATTTTTTCCTAAGTTCGACCCGAACCGAAAAGACTCGGCCGAAAATCATATTAAGAAGTTCCTACTCACTATTAGACATCAGGGCGTTAGGTATGAAGACGTTGTCGGTCAGATTTTTACCCTATCCTTTGAAGAGAAATCATATACTTATTAATTCTCCCTTGAAGAATCCTCTATAACAAATTGGGAAACCTTTGAAAATATATTTCTAAGGAAGTTCGGGGAAAAAAAACCACCTGCAACACATGTTCTTGAACTTTCAAGAGTCAAAATAGACCCAAAGGAGTTGGTAATTTATTATAATAAGCGTCTTCTCACACAACTCAAATGAATCCCTCGCACCTCTAAACCTACAAAATATGTTACCATTGAATTCTATACATCTAGTTTACCCATATACATGACCATGCATGTGAAAACTGCTGAGAAACGCACCCTGGAGGAAGCCTTCCAAGAAGCCCTTAAGTTTGAGAAAAACTTGCTAAGGTTGAAGGGGAACTTTGGTTCCAAAGCTTCTAAGGATAAATGAAAAGCCAAAGCTACTTCATATAAAGCCTCGAAAGAAAAGAAACAAGATGATCCTATGGATATGGAAGCACTTTAGAGAATTATGAAGAAATTATCCAACAACCTGATTGATCTAAAAAATATTAATGGGGAAGGGTCTTCTAACCCAAATAAATTATTTAAGTTCCCTCCTAAGAAAGATAAAATACCTCCCCCCCCCCTACCAACAAAACCAATATCCATCAACCAAAGGGCATTAATATGGAAGATATCGTCTAGGGTTTCAAAACTTGGGAAACCAAAATTCTAACTAAGGTTATTGACGAAGGAGAAGAGGCTTAGGAACAACAAGAGCAATCCCAAGAATCTCAAGAACCTGAACAATATCAATTGAATTCATTTTGGGACATAGCCTTTGGAGGTGATGATGAAGAAGTAGAATAAGTGCATATTTCACAAAACAATGTTACAACTAGAAGTACTAGCAAGAAGGTTTCTAATGACAATCCCACTACTAATAATCCCACCACTCCTACCAATCGATCATCTCCTCCAACAAATTTTGTCCCTAACCTCCGAAAAATACACCTTCATACCATAAAATGACCAATGAAATAGTGAATCCCAATGCTATATCCACACCCTTGGTTAAGTTAGAATATGACTTCCTAGAAGACCTAAAAAAGACTAAGGTAAATATGTCCTTGTTTGAACTTATGAAAGTCCCACAAATCCAAGAAATTGTTTTCAAGAACCTACAGGGAAAAACCTCCACTAACTCAAAATAAATAAATGTTGGAGCTAAGAGGGGAACAATCAACACCAACTCATTGACCAACGACACTTTTCCTAAAATCCAAGTAGCCACCAACACTTCCCTTACAAGACACAGGTCTAGATCTGCTTCACGATTCAGGCTTCAGGCCTTTCAATAGTCAAACTTTATTTTCCCCAAGCAAATTCGTCGGAGCTTGGTATATGACGACACGTGGCTCCTATATTTGGACAACTAATATCCACTTCGGGTCTTTGGGCTCCAAGAAAATCAAAACTCGAATCTTGCTTACCTTCTGTGCTTTTACCCGGAGCTATGGATCTGATGACACGTGGCTATTGTTGATCAACGACTCAGATTCACTTCGGGCCTTCGGCCACTTCGACACTTCAGCCACTTCGGGATTTCGAGAACTTCAACACTTCGACACTTCAGGACTTCAGGCCTTTGGAACCTTTAACACTTCAACACTTGGGTGATTTCCTCATTTCAAAACTCCCGAAGCTCATTTCCCCAAACAATTGGATTGGATTCCACCTGTCCCCCTCAAGATCAACGACTCATGCTCACTCTGGGCCTCCGGACTTTGGACCTTCTGTTCTGGCACTATACTTCACGTGACTTTGAACTTTCGAATTCCTGTGAGCCACTGATTCGAACTGCTCCTGGAATCTCCCCTGCTGATAGATTAAAATTGCCTATTGTTTGCGCTTCGAGCCCAAAATGGACAGTTAAGAAAGTTGCGCTTTGTGCTCCAGGCCAAGGCCTGTGTGAACAAGGACCTGGATAATTTGGTTGTGGGCTGGGGAAACAGAGAGACTAGTGACTGCAACAAAAGGAGACGAGTGTTCACCTTTGGGGAAAATAGAGGGGCTTGGGGTTGAGACTCCTTTCGGGTAATACATTAAGGGAAACCAGGGCACATAAATGAACAAGGGAAAACAGAAAATGATTTACAAGATGAAAGAGGAAAAACGTAAGATATGGCCTGCGAAAAGGAGAGGGGCAGGGAAAAATTATAGACTTAGGTACCAAATCAACGAACACATACGAATCTAGACGACATTATGTGATAACATTTGACTCCACAGGGGGTAGCATGTTCCCTCTGAGCTGCCAAGAACGCGTAGCTCCAGTGCCGTAGCTATTGGGTATGGAGTCTCTTATCAAGAATAAAATAAAAACTAAACATAAAAACAAAAGGGAGTGGTATTTACAATGGTGGGACGTCGGTCATGACCTAAACAAAATAATTCTTGAGAAAATTCCCATTGAGAGGGCCACCCAAAACCTTGGAATCCTCCAAGTTTTGCAATTCATAAGTGTTGTTCGGAAAAACCTCATAAATCTTGAAGGTGCCAATCCACAAGGCTTCAAATTTACCATGTTTTCCCTTGTCTTTCTTGGGTGCATCCCATTTGAGCACCAGATCCCCCAACTGGAAATTTTCCTTTCTTGCGCTCTTGAAAAAGCTCGTTTTATTTTCTGTTGATGGTCTTGTGCTTTATCAAGCAGTTGCTTCCTTATCTGTTGTACTTCTACTAGCTGCGGTATCCTCCTGACCATGTCATCATGTTCTCCTTGGTATTCCTAGAGGAAATTCACCACAAGCAAAGCAAGTTGAGCAGGAAAGATTGCCTCAACGCCATACACTAGCTGGAAAGGAGAAATGCCCAGTGATCTTTTTGTGGTAACTCTGTCAGCCCATAATGCAAACTTCAGCTTTGAATCTTAGGATTTCTTGTTGTCTTCTAACAATATTTTGATGATGTTTATGAGGCTCTTGTTAGAAGACTCCGCTAAACCATTTCCCTAAGGGTACTAGGGAGTATAATGGACTAGCGTGATCCCATACTGCTCACAGAAATTAATTAATGGCTCAGCTATGAAAGAGGCAGCATTGCCTGTAACAATCCTACTTGGACAACCAAATTTGGATATGATGTCTTCAAGGAAATTTATGATCACCTTGTGGGACACACTCCTTGTAGGGATGGCTTCTATCCATTTGGTAAAATAATTAGTGGTGGTCAAAATCCACCTATTTTGGCCACTCGAGGTTGGGTGGATCTCTCCAATGAAGTCGAGACCCCGCTACTGAAAAGGTCTAGAAACCACTACAGGTTTCAAAGGAAAATATTTGAGCTGCTTCTTTCCAGCAAAATTTTGACACTTGGTACAGGCTCTAATATTTGCACAAACATCAGTAAAATGGTCGGGCCATAAATACCCAACTCTGAGGATATTATACACTATGGTTCTCCAAAAATGATGCCCCCCACATGTGTTTTCATGAAAATCAGACATAGCTCCTTGGGCTTCCTTTGGGTCTAGACATCTCAACAGGACTCCTAGAGGATCCTTCCAGTACAAAATCTGAACGATGATGCAATACTTGATTTGTTTGAGCTTCAAATCTCTCACCTTGTTTTTATCCAAAACATCAGGGGGCTCAACTTCTGCAGAAAGTATATGATATCTTTATACCATGGGCATTCTGCTAAGTTGGGGATGACATGACAATATTCACCAGCAATATCAGCTTGCTGGTTTTCTGAGTCTATATTCATGAAATTAACCCCCAATGCTTCGCAATTTGATTCAACCAGTAACCTACCTAAACCTTGGCCTTTCACCAACCTGGTGGGTTTGATTTCCAGGTCAAACTCTAGAATCTTGGTGATCCACTTTCTTCTTTTCCCATCTATATCGGCTTGGATCAATATCTCCTTTACTGAAGCCGAGGGGACATATGCAATAATGTTTGAGTGCAAAATATAGATTATAAAATCCTTGAGGGATTTCACCAAAGCATGAGCCTGCTTTTCCATGATATCATATCTCGTTTCTGCATCTCTCAGTGCTCTACTGAAAATTCCAGCCCATCTAAATTTCTCTGTAGAAAAACAACAACTAATTTATCTGATGAAGCGAAGGAAAATATCATAAATTCCTTGGAATAGTCTGGGATGATGAGCATAGGTGATTCATTCAACGCCCTCTTGATTTGGTTGAAAGAGTTTCTGGACTCAACAATCCATTTCACTTCATTCCCCTTTTTGAGCATGGTTGTAATGTATTTAACCAACGCATCAAAATTAGAAATGAATATTCTCAGAAAATTTATTTTACCCAAGAAATAATGAACCTCTTTCCTGGTTCTGGGAAAAGACAAGGACTGGATGGCCTCTACTCGGCTTGGATCAATTTTCACCCCTTCAACTGACACAATATGCCCCAACAATTTTCCCTCCTGCATGGAAAATAAAGACTTCTTGGGATTGAGGGAGAGACCAAACCTTCTACACTTCAGGAAAACCTTCCTTAGATGATAATAATGCTCTTTATTAGACCTGGATAATACTATAATGAAATCCATATAGAGGACTACAAATTTATCCTTTTCTCCAATGAAGGCAATGTCCATAGCTTGCTGGAAGGTTGTTCCTGCATTCATCAATCCGAAGGGCATTTTAGCATACATGAATGTGCCCCAAGAAGTTGTGAAAGCTTTCTTTCTCTATCTCCAGGCAAGAAAGAGATCTGATTGTAACCGAAGAAACCATCGACCATAGACATCATGGCTGAACCAGTCACTTTATGCAAAATGTGCTCCATTTTCGGCAAGGGGTAGTTATCCTTTTTGGAGCTCCTATTCAATTTTTCAAAATCAACACACAACTTGATTTCCCCATTCTTCTTCCTGACGGGCACCAAATTAGCCACCCACTCCAAAAATCTCAAAGGGATGATGATCTATGCATCCAACAACTTCTTGACTTCTTTTTCCATAATCGGTAGGAGCATGGGATTTATTTGTCTGAGCTTCTACTTGAAAGGTTTGACATATTCTTTCAAAGGGATTTTGTGTTCAATGACGTTGGTTTCATATGTTCTCAAATCCTCGTATGTCCAAGAAAAAACATCAGCGAACTCCTTCAAGATTCTAACATATTTAGCCCTTTGTTATTTTGACAAGCTGCTAGACAATTTGACCCATTTGGGATCCTCCTCCGTTCCTAGATTGCATTCGGTCACATCAACCTCTTCAGTTGATCCTTCAACCTTTACAACAACATCATTTCTGTCAAAAAATCTCTCCAAAGGGACAATCCCCTTTGGAATATGGTTGCTAGGCAACTGAACAATATGATGGTTAGCAATCTTATTCATAAAAACATCAACATGAGGGATTTCTTCATAATTCTGATCCTGGTCGATATACATATCATAAAATTCATCCACAGTCTCAAGGAATTTTTTTATCTCGATATCATCCTGAAATACCCTCCAATGTTTGACGTTTTCAGGAATAGAGGGTCTGTATTTTATCTCCACCTCATATTTGTGTTTGCGGGGCCAAGGGACCTTAAAATTACTTGCTGAGACCGCCAAGGAATCTGCCATAGAGTTCTCCTCCCTTGGAACACATGAAATACTAAAATCCAAGAAGAAACTGTCAATCATATCCCATACCTCATTTCTATAGGCCCTTAACCTCGGGTGCTTAGCTTGATACAGATTTTTGACTTGATGAACAATCATCTCAGCATCTCCAAACACTGCTATCTCCTCAATTTTCATGTCTTTGGCATTTCTCAAACCCAAGACAAGAGATTCATATTCTGCCATGTTGTTTGTTGTTTCAAATTCCAACTTGCAGGACATAGATATGGTCTCTTGGGTGGGGGAAATGAAAACTACTCTAGCACCAACACTTTCCTTAGAAGAGGATCCATCAAAAAACATTGTCCACACAGAGGTCTTGGGGGGAGGCTCTTTGTGAAAGGTAATAGGTTGCTTTCTAATTTCAATAGGAGGTCGAGGAACATCAGAGAGCTACAGAATATTGGTTCCTAAATCAGTATTGACTGAGAAAATGGGGTGGTTGATGGGATTGGATTCATCACTGATAATGTAGGCAAGTTGTGCTTCTCTATAAATCCTTCTATGTTCCCCTCTGAACACAGGAATGGTGGCATATGACAGATACATCTGCAAAGTTCCCCCTAGTCTTTTGATCCATGATCTAGACAAGAGCATCCCAAACTTAGGAGGGAAATCATCTACCACTATATCCATGACCACACTCTTCATTGGCAATTGGAACAAGGATACGACCAAGTATTTAATAAACCTGAGGCATTTCACTTTCCTGGAATCGAATGAATACAGGTCATGGTAGGTTTTTGTAACCTCCAACCCC
>SNQJ01S0173711.1:20446-30456 GCA_010110895.2 Picea sitchensis | reverse complement strand
CCTGAAAAATTCAATGTCCTTCATCTCATTATTCCACATACAAGCATGGGTCCTCCAACCATTCTTCTAGGATAACTCAATCCGCAAAGCATCTTCCTGTAAGGGATTTCACCATAAGGGGACCACTTTGGAGTTCATCCATTTGTGCACCTTATCAATCATGATAAGACAATAATGAGAGCATGGGTCCTGTTGGAGCTGCCCCTGTTTTTCTAGCCCTTCACAAGTTTCATTCTTAATGCATGAAATCAAAAAATGGTTTTCATTTTTCCCTCTGAGATATCGATGATCTCTGAAGCTTGATCACGTGAGCAATGATGATTATTCTACTCTCGAAACAAGTCCTACCTTTCGTAAAAACGTTTCCTCTGTCATTCTACTTCGGGATCTCGTAGATCGGATACTATAACGCATGCAATTTGCACATCCCGAGTCACGAAACCGCGAAGTCATTTTAACTTTTCACTCAAGACATTAACGAGGGTAAAGTTTTCCCTAACTCATGTTTAAACGTTGTCGGGGCTTCGCACCTCGGCGTTCTCCAAACCCAAAGATCTATTTTCATAGCCCCGATAGTCGAGAACACGAGTTCCTTATTTGAGTAACTCATGTCAAGGTTAAGGGTAAAAGCTAAACCGTGGTAAAGGATTCTCTCGGCATTTCGCCACTCAGCGCTGTCCTTTTTGGTAGTTTGACCGTCTAAACCCCGACTCGTGAAGTCACGATGTAGTTATAATGTGATTAATTAATTACTTAATGCAATATTATCTTCCCTTTTAATTAATTCATGTTATCGCAATCTCGCGGTTTCGTAGTTCGGCATGTAAATATCCCAGAAACTTATCTCCGAAGCTCCGAGTCACAATATGGCAAATACAATAATTATACCATTAATCAAGCCCCAAACTGCGATTACCTTAAATTAACCAAAATCGATCTTTGTAGTCTCGGGTGTTAGAGACTCAAAATGTTAAAAGAAAATCCCCGATATAACGAGTACCGAAACATTGTTAACAATGGTAAAACCGAATTAATTAAGCTAAATCAATGAATATCCCACACTTTGATGTATGCACAATTTACGAGGTAGTCTTTTCCTCCATGCGCCAACTGAAATTTTAAAACCGCCAAAATTTATGACATTAATGAGGAAATAGGGTAAATCGATGAATTTAAGATCAGATTTTTATGGCAGAATTTATTTCCAAATATGATTTGACAGACTTATTCTGAAAGGTACCGAGTTTTTTGAGTATATATAAGAGCTGTGTTTTATTATAACAAATCCATTTTCATATCAGGCAGATCACACCACCTCTGAGTAAACTAACTTCTGTATGTATACGCAGTTATATCGCAGAAGATATAAAACACAAGCTTCAACCATGGCTCCGCGAAAAGCATCAAAGGCAAATGTTGAGGTTTCGGACAAGGCTCAGACAATGTCTCTGATACTTTGCCCCAAGGTATCAACTCGGTCCCGAACTGTTCATATGTTTCAGATATTCTGCAAGTAGAATTGGTGGATTATTCCAACGACTCTGACGACAACGAAAAAGATGATTTAACCACTAAGTACAAAATAGTCGTCCAATCTAGAATGCACAGAGTGGCAGCCAGACCGTGGTTTCTTCCATATTATGATATGGTCTGATGGGCATTGGACCATGTGGACATACCGACCAGGACTATCATGAACGAGAAGAGAGTCACCATCGGGACTTTCCGGCTGGAGCATCTGCAAACCATGTATAATCTGCCCACGACGACCGACCACACATATGGCATTGAGTTCTTGGAGGAGTTCAAGGAGAAGGAATGTGAACAGTATGATAAAACCATGTCGAGTTTGATAAAAGATTGGGTTTCGAACACCACGAAGTTTAGAGCTGATACCCACGACATATATTCAATCACTTCATTAGAACCACAGTACAGATATGTGGCCATGATGACATGCCGGTTATATGGGAAGGAGGACACATCACATTTTTTCCTTGCGTGGGTGCCTCTAATGTTTCGGGTCGTCGAAGGTTGTTCCTTTAACTGGGCAAAGATGCTTTCGGATAGCTTGACCAATCCGGTCACAGAGTGTCGGGAGCAGAAGGAGAATGGGAAGGCGTCATCATTCTTCATGTCTGCATATATTATGGAAGTAATTTGTTCTATGAAACCATTTCCATTGATGAGCTGGAGTTGGACTCCAGCCGAAGATGAACCCATACATGTATATCATGCAAAATTATGGGAAAATAAAGCGGAAAATTTAATGTATGAAATTTTTAACTGGGTGATGGTGCCCTTACATGTCACCATTTTTGGTCACCTGCCACCCCGAATCTCGGACAACATAGTAACGAATTTGAGAAACATAGCAGACTGGTATGTGGAAGCAGAATTTTCATACCTCGGAGTTTTCGGGGCTTATGTTCCCCCGCATGCGCTGCCATTGTTCATTCCCGACAAGATGGCTTGTCGCGAGGTTGCCCGAAAAACGGTAATTGACGGTGTAAGAAAAGAACTTAAAGGGTACTCGAAGAAGGTATGGTCATCGTTTCCTATTCGTTTGAATTCTTAGTCTTTATTAGATTTCGGGCATGCCAAAGCCGAGGCGGCAGCCCTGGAAAACCTAAATTTGGTCTTCATCGAATACATGAATCACGATCCACAGAGGGTCATAAGCAATCATTTAGCTAATTATGGGCTCAAGAGATTTGAGCATGAGAATTCACCCTCGGATGACATTTTCCAAGGAGCAAGGTCCTATGAGGATATTCTAGCCCAGATACAATCCTTGGCACCCGAGGAAAGAGTCGATGTTTTGAAGTTCCAGGAACATCGACGTAGCTTTCTTCCCGCTGTGTTGCGAGGTGAGGGTCTAGGTATTTCGGAGATGAAACAGAAGGATGCCGAAGGTTCTAAGGATGCAACCCCCAACCAAGGAAAACACCAGGATGAGGGGGAACAAACGAAGAATCGGGAAGCAGAGGAAAAGACTCCAGACCCACCAAAGAAACAGAATCTGGAGATAGAGATAAAGACTCCAGAACCACTGAAGAAGAAGAGTCTGGTCGATACTCCAGGAAAATCAGTGAAGCAGATTGGAGAACCCATCACATCATTTACCCCCTTGCAGTCGACACAGGGAAATATCGATGCAGGATGGATATTCAATGAAGAGCTGAGGCCCATAAGAGTAGAAGAACTCCCTCCGAATGAGTTTTTCTTCGATAAAAAGAGAAAGGCAGTAGTGAAAAGGGAATTATATCAAGAAGGAGAGTCGACTGCCAAGAAATATAAAGTCATAACTGATGGAAAGGACAAAAAGAATGAGCAATTAGCCACTGAGATATCAAGGACACTAGGAGCATATGCCTCGGTGAATCAATTCTCAGTCAGGCTCTTAAAGAACCAACTTAAAAGAAAAAATATCCTAATTAGGACCCTTGAAGCCAGACTGGCCACAACAACAGAGAATGTTAAATACCAGGCGAGCATGGGAATCAAGTAGGCCATATTGGCCGATAAAAATGAGATAGAGATGCTCAAAACTAATCTTGAGCAGGCACAGCTGGTGGTCCAGGATGGTCGGATGGAAGCAAGCCAACAAAGGGATTTGATCGAACAGTTGCGAGATAGGCTGGAGACCGTCGAGAGCAGAATGATAGAAATCGGGATGTTCAAATCCAAGGTGATCGAGATTCGGAGAAGAGTCTCTGCGGCCCAGCGAAATTTTCTCGCCAAGGTAGAAGTGATCCGGGAAAACTGTCTGTTGGTCAGTCAGGTTTCCGAGAACTTATTTGCCAGATAAAGGGATATCGAAGTAGCTTGGGTCACCTTCCAGGAGGCTGTGATAGCCACGAACAACAGGGTTTCTGTAGGTACTCCCAGGTTCACCATCTCAGAGAAAACCAGAGGAAATATTATATTAAAGGAATGGGAGCATAACATCGCCGAAGGCAAGCAACAAGCCCAAAAGATAACCAATTCCTTAGAGGAGGCCTTTAATTCTATAGATGGCGAGCTATTGGGCATTGAGAACAGGGGCGATGCCGAGATGTTGATGCAAATGAATGTAGAAAGGATTTCTCTTGATTTGAAGGATAAAGAATAAAGATATTCGACCAATATTTCTCAGATGAATATGGTGCACATAGTCCAAGTAGATAAATGCATGATCAAACCCAACGTGGAATTATGTGCCATCGATATCATAGATGGATAGATGGAAGATAGGCTGCAGTAGTTAGCCCGAGAATGTTACTTCTTTGAAGCCAGCTGTCAAGCAGAACCGTCTCGACTAATATCTCAGCTGGTTGAAAGATGTGTTGCCTGTACCGAGTCCGCGCAAAGACAAACGTCTGGCACCAAGTGAAGACAGAGAAGAAGAAATAGAGTGATTGCTCTCCTCCCTGTCATAACTGAAATTTTGTGACTATTGATATTCTATCCTATTTGTAAAATTGTATAAATATACCACAAAAAGAAATAAAAAAGTCTGGACCTTTTTGTGTCGTTTGTAACAGAGTTTTTTACATTTGAGAGTTAATACAAGCAGATCTAAAGATTCTCAATTCCATCATGAATGTGTTACAAGTTTGTTTCCTTGTATCTCTTATTTCATTTCATTTCATATTCTTAACTGATGTGCTTCGTTATAATTTAGTACGACCACTACTATAGCGAATGAATTTTGGTTTTCTGTAATTGTTTTCTGTTTTTCCTCTGTACCAACAATCAGCGGGTGTAAGACCAGTCTGCATTTTTAGAATTCTACACATATTCTCTACTACGTCAGTTATTTCCTTACAATTCTCCTCTTCTGTTTATATGTGTGATTCTCCCCTAATAGGAGCCTTATACTATAGACAGCTAAATGTTTTTCTCCCACCTCACACCTTTTATTAAAATCTAATACAGTTACGGGAAAGAGCCTTTGATTTGCATCCCTATTTTATTCTTGAAACCGTAAATTCTCTTTTATATGACCAAATTGAGACAACATTTAATCTCTCTCTGAAGTTTTTCCTACTTTTACTGTTCCTCCATGACTGTCCCTATGCCAACACAACCCAATATTGAACCTGGATTATCGAACCAAACACACATTGCTTTAAATATTTTCGACACTATTCTCAAAACAGCTACTAACCAGGTCAAACTTGAACGATCATGGGCATCCATTGAACAAGATATAACTATCCAGGAACAGTTGGAAGCTAGACAATGCCAACGTAGAAATATTCCCTAGTTTCCTTTGCCAAAGGTTGATGTTTCTCTCTTCTCCATATTTCACCCACTTTCATATGCCTTGACACTGTACTTCTAAGCCTTAAGTACAGACTCAGGAACAACATCTTTCTGGCACCATTGCTGGGGACCGAAGTTACGAAATCTTTTTCCCTGGGAAAACAACATTTGTTTTTCGTTGAAAGTGTTAACCTTTGATAGTGAACAAAGAGTATACACCTTTTAAGGCTTTCTAAATATTTCACTTGGTGACTCCACAAATAATAAACTGGCATCCGATCGAAGGAATACCAGACAAAACCCAGATGGTAAGCATATTACGCCCATTACCGATCCCGAAAATATTCTAAAAGCGAGAGGCTCTCTCAAGCCATCCGCTGCAGTTTATAAACTTAAAACCCCACCGTTGAAGACTAAAAGTTTTTTCGAACCCTCAACTTCGCTCAGTCCTCTTTTTGATACTAAAGTTTCAACGCCAAATTGCTCCGAAATTAGGAGTGATATTCATCCGACAGTCCCATTAGTACAAAAAGGAAAGGACCCTATTGAAAGTTCGTCGGCTTTTGACATACCATCTTTCCTTTAGTTGAATTTCCCGACTTTGCCAAATTCTAAAGAGTGTGTTACACACTCGTTTTCCACAACCGCTGGTTCTCCCGATTTCATCTCTTGCAAATTCGAGGAACCGAGTCCTCGCGTTCCTTATCTTTCCTCGTCAGATTTCCCTCTTTGCAAAGAAAACAAAGAGTCACTTTTAATTTTCCAAAACCCCCTTTATAAATTTCCACAAATAACGATGGCAGCTGTCAGAGGAGGAGGTGGAGGGTTTGTAGGAGGAGGTGGAGGGTTTATCGAAGGAGGAGGGGGAGGAGCCCCTCTAGGAGGAGCTGGAGGCCAAGGGCCTGCCCCCCCTCCCAGATTTTTTGTGAAAGTTGCAGCCAGATTTTCTCCCTTGGTATTGCCCATCCCTCTACATGACCTTCCCGAAAATTACATAAAAAATCTACCAAAATTCACCGGGGAAGGGGATTTAACTGGGACAGAACATATTAATTTCTTTGATCAATTCACTGACATTCTAGGTATCGAGCATGAGGATGTATATTCGATACTCCTTGTCCAAACCTTCGAAGTTCAGGTCCGAACTTGGTTTCGGAGCCTACCCACAACTTCTATCTTGTCTTATGATGCTTTGGAAGATGCTTTCCTCAGACAATGGGGCGAGAGAAAAGACCATATATATTATATAACCAAATTTGGGTCTTTAAGGAAAAAGAACTCAGAAACAGTCATGGAATGTATTCATAGATTCAACAAACTGTATAATAAGATCCCAGCCGAGGTTAAACCGTCCCAACCTGCGGCCAAAGTAACCTTCGTCGGAGCTTTCGAACCAGATTTTGCACTCCGTTTGCGAGAGAGAAGGGGAGCCACCTTAAACCGAATGCAGGACGATGCGGTAGAAATAGAGTCTAATATGATGGCTTCGGGTAAGCTCAAAGCTAAATTAGAGACTGGAAACTGAGAGACCAAACACTTTAGAGAACAAGCAGGTCCTTCAGGGTCAAATAGATCCACAGACGATAGGGTGGACGATATGGCCAGAGTGATTAAAGAACTGGCAAATAAAATATCCAGAATGGAACTCGAACAAGCCAAAGCTGACTCTTTCCCCAAGAATGATTTCAAGAGGAAACCCAACCCCCCGAACCAACAAAGACAAATAAAAAATGAAGATCAAAAAATACAGGCTCCCTTAAAGAGTAAAATTTTTATAGGAACAAACGGTTTTCAGGACTTCGGAGATTCGGATAATGATGTCACGAACTTCGATGATGACTGTACTCAACCATATCTGACTCGAGAAGACTATGAAAAATATCCAAACATTCCTCAACCGTTGAATAAGGGTGAGGAAGGTGATCACACTGATCTCTGTGAATCTCAACCTGAAACTGAGATGATAATGGCTGAGTTTCAACCAAAGTACAACTTAAGATCTAAGAGTAAGGCCACCTCAACTACTCAACCCAAGAAAATCCTCCAAAGAGGTCAAGCTTATGAGCCTCCTTCGGAAGAGACCTTATTACCCAACAAAAAAATGAAAACGGTAAGCACACAAGAATCCGAAGTGGAAAAGGTTGAAACTCAAGCACAAGGAACTGAACCGGCAAATAAAGTTACGTTTTCAACCAAGACCATGAGTGATAAAGTGGTCCAGACAAATAAGTCGGAGAGAAAAGATTCGGAAGTCTCAACCAAGGAAATAGACAAGGTGAGCAAAGCTTTCAATTTTGAATATGAGATAAATAAAATTAAGATACCCATCCCCTTGGTAGAGTTAGCAAAAAACCCCGTTTATCAAAAGAAGATTACCAAAGCGATGGGCGTCTCTGAGCTAGAAAGCCAATCGGATGTTCTAAACCTGGAAGATGACAAACCTAACATCACCTTTGGCCCCCATTTTGAAGGGGCCAAAGACACCATTTCTCCCTTTTATATCACTCTGAATGTGTATGATCAGTTGCTGCATAATTGCATGTTAGACTCTGGAGCCTCCCATAACATTATGCCTAAAATTATAATGGACAAGTTGGGTCTCCAGATCACCAGACCTTATGAAAATCTGTACTCTTTTGAATCAAGAAGGGTTAAGTGTATGGGGATGATAAAATATCTAGTAGTTACCTTGGCGCAGGTCCCGGTTAAGAGTATCCTGATGGATGTGGTTATCGTAGATATTCCCCCTAAGTATGGCATGTTGTTATCTAGGTCATGGGGAGACAAGTTAGGGGGTTCTCTTAAGTTGGACATGACATTTTCCACAATTCCTGTGTTCGGTGGTCAGTTCACTTGGTTATACAGAGAAACAAGATTAGCATATACAGTCAGTGACCCTCAAAACCCAAACAACTTCCCTATTTACATTGCTGACCAAGATCTGGGAAATTGTATCTTGTCTTTTGATGATGGTTTAGATGGTTGTCCAGAAGAAAATGATATAGAGCGAGAAGAATCAGATTACATGACAGAAGATCTGTGTAACGCTGGTGTCTGGAAAATGTATTTTGACGGTGCTTCATCTTCTGAGGGGGCGGGTGCAGGAGTGATTTTAGTGGCTCCCGGAGGTAAGCTCATTGTTCCTTTTTCCTATCGACTGCAGTGGGACATAGATTACACTAACAACGTATGCGAATATGAAGCATTGATGTTAGGATTAGAGGCTACCAAAAAGCTAAATATAAGTAACTTGGAGGTATATGGTGATGCAGAGTTAATAGTCAAACAAATAAACCAACAGTACCTAGCCAAGCATCCCAGACTAAGAACATACAGAAATTGTGCTTGGGATCTCATGGAAAACTTTTTCTCATCTGTAAATGTCCACTTTATCCCTCGCGCAGAGAATTTACATGCTGATGCATTGGCAAAAGAAGCTTCAACATTCTCTCCTCCCACGACTTTCAAATTGAAGTATCACATTGAAATCAAATACAAACCCTCTATACCAGACAATATCCGACATTGGCAGGTCTTTGAGGATGATGAACAAATCAAGATATTTCTTGCAGCAATGGGGGAATTCTCCGAAACTCATGCAGACCAAGAAAATCAAAACAACCCGATGTGGATCATTCAAGAGGGGGAAGATCCTGAAACCTTCCGAGAAAAAATTGTGGATCATCGTATGCTGGTCCTTAAAAGCAACCAGATTCTGAAAGACTTGATTCCTTTAGAAAGACTTTTTGACCAGAATGACGTACCTGTGAAATCCACTTTGCAGCCCCAACCAGAAGAAGTGGAGGACTGTGATATAGGAATTGAAAAAGAATCCAGGGTGGTAAATATATCCAAGTTCCTCCCTCTCGAAGTAAAAGATAAGTACAAAGACCTACTCAGACAGTATAAAGACTTTTTCTCTTGGACTTATGATGAGTTAAGAACGTATGACACTTCCATAATTGATCACAAGATACCTTTGAAGCCTGGGGTCAAACCGTTTAGGCAAAATATTAGGCAAATTAACCCCATTTTGTTATCGGTGATCGAAAAGGAAGTTAAGAAACTTTTAGATGTGAAAATAATCGTACCTCTGAGATACTCGGACTGGGTAGCAAACCTGGTCCCAGTTAGGAAAAAGAGCGGGGAAATCAGACTGTGTGTGGATTTCCGAAACTTAAATAAGTCGTCTCTCAAGGATAATTATCGGCTGCCTAAAATGGACCATGTGTTAGAAAAAGTTGTTGGAGCAAACTGAATGTCTATGATAGATGGGTTCTCCGGTTATAATCAAATCGCTATGAATGAACAAGACAGGGAAAAAACTGCTTTCACCACACCATGTGGTACGTTTATGTATGACAAAATGCCTTTTGGTTTGATGAATGCAGGTGCTACATTCCAGTGCGCTATGGGCATCGCTTTCATAGGAGAAAGGGACAAGTTCATAGTTATTTACCTTGACAATTTGACAGTTTTCTCCAAAACTGATGAAGAACACTTGATCTATCTTAGACAAACTTTCGAAAAATGCCGCAGGTTTGGTCTATCTTTGAACCCAAAGAAATCACATTTCTCTATGTGGGAAGGTAAGATTTTGGGCCATATCGTATCCAGGGATGGAATCAGGATTGATCCTAAGAGGATTGAAGCAATAGATACTATAAGTATTCCCAGAAATATAAAAGAGATTCAATCTTTCTTAGGAAGAATAATTTTTTTACGAAGGTTTATTCCCAATTTCGCTGAGATTGTCAAAT
>SNQJ01S0173711.1:0-20436 GCA_010110895.2 Picea sitchensis | reverse complement strand
TTCCACAACATATTACCCTCAGGGGAACAGATTGGCCGAGTCATCTAACAAGATCCTGGTAAATATAATCAAGAAAGTATTAGATGAAAATAAAAGGTCTTGGCATGTGCACTTAAAATACGCATTATGGGCAAACCACATCATCACTAAAAGGTCTATCAACATTTCACCATTTCAAATGGTCTATGGGACAGATGTGGTTCTACCTATAAACCTAGCGCTATCGGTGATGAAGTTGTGGCAGGATCAAAATGAAGAACCCAATCATGTAACCAGGAGAATTAATCATCCGATTGAGGTTCAAAAACATAGAGTCGAAGTTGATGAGAAAATGCAGAAGTACCAAGATGATATGAAAGCATTGTTCGACCGCAAAGAAAAGGACAGAGAATTCCTTCCAGGTGATTTAGTGCTAAGATGGGATGCAAGAAAAGAGGAAGCAGCGAAGCATAGTAAATTTGACCACCTCTGGTATGGACCATTCAAGGTCTTGGCTCCGGAAGGAAAAAAATCTTTCCTACTGGAAAATATAGATGGAGAAGTCCTCAACGCCCCTGTCAACGGGCGATATTTAAAGCATTACATGACGTAACAGTCGCCATATTCAAAAATAATAATAATAATAATAATAATACAGTAAAATAAAAAATTTAAATAGATAAGTTTTATTATATATATTTTATGTACATACATGTATTTTCGATTTAAACATTGCTTTTTGATTTTCTTTTTTTTCGTTCATAAACTTTCGACACATTTTGGATAAGATTCGTATTTGTCTTTTACAGGATTCCAACTGGATACGAAACAAGTAGGAGTAAACTAAAAGTCGGTGTTAGAAATAAATCGGCATAAACATGTGATACCTAGAGTAACTTCATATTTCACAAAGAAAGTAAAAGAAAAAGGTAAAGATGAAATTTCTCAAAAGACATGTTATAAAGGATTGTTAAAGAAAATCGAGGTAATGCCATTCAAACTGCAACATCAGCTGAGCTGATAAATAACATAGTTGTTTCTTTGTTTAATAATATTTGGATAAATTAAGACATTTTAAATGATTTACCCAATCTAAAAACAGTCAGTCACAATAAATTATCCCCGAAAATATCTACAAAAGTCAGTTTTGAATTGTTTGATCTCTGTATTTTCAGTCAGTAAATCACTTCCTGGCATCCTTTCTTTCTTTGGGTTTAACTTTTAAAAAAAGTCATCACCTTTCCATTTCATATACGAAGGGATAAAGGTTTTTCGTTTCAACCTCGTGAGTTTCAAAACAGATTATGGAAAGAAGGTGGGTCTTCACAAACTACTTGATCCCCTGCTAAGCGAAGGAACATTTAGAGTGATCCTAATTTTCCTAGGTTTTTCAACGGCATTCGAGGATTGAAGCTTGCTCAAATGGAACGCCCTTAAAAAGTTATTTCCCTTTTTCTCCCTAAGAACGAAGATGTTGTGAAGGTCAAGGGAAGGTTGGTACCAAGTAATCAAAGTAACTTGACAGACCTATAATGCAAAATATTACAAAGATATCAGCCCTGATACAAACTGATTGCCCCCATCTTCGCGCTCTAAAAAGAAAATTATAAGACAGGTGGTGAAAGGAAATTCAGAAATGATTTCCCCCACCTAGTCCAAGAGATGATGAAAGGAAATTTAGAAATGATTGCCCTCGTCTCAGCATTTAAATGCATAAATATATTCCAAAGTGGTGAAAGGAAATTCAGTAAAAGGGGCTAGATAACTTCACCGGGGTACTGAAAAGGCTCGCTGGCAGTGAAGCAATGTATGAGATATCTGTAAGGCTGTTATACATGAATATCACTCTACTATGCTAACCAATGCTTTTTAAAACCTGATCCACATCCCAAATTCAGACGAAACTCCCCAATTAAAAACATATGATCTTATTTTATTTTTTTGTTGCAAGCCGAGAACCGCAATATCTGTTGGGTCTCCTAGGACTATTTCAATTGTCTTAAAACATACCTAAATTTAGTAATGGGAAAGGCAAAATTGTGAAAGGGACTATAGCTGTGTTTAAAAAGAATATCTGATTTTGAAAAAAACTTTTCAAGGTAAAAAATGAAGTCTTTTTCCCCTTCGATCCACTTCTCAGGAACCTTTTTCACTTGATTGAGATTTTGACTCCATTTACCCAATATTGGCATGTGGTCTACTATTCTTCCCGCCTCACAGGAAGGCAGGATCCCAAGTTGGATCCTATGTTGGAGCCGCCCCTATTTTTCTAGCCCTTCACAAGTTTCATTCTTAATGCTTGAAATCAAAAAATGGTTTTCATTTTTCCCTCTGAGATATCGATGATCTCTGAAGCTTGATCACACGAGCAGTGATGATTATTCTACTCTCGAAACAAGTCCTACCTTTCATAAAAACGTTTCCTCTATCATTCTACTTCGGGATCTTGTAGATCGGATACTATAACGCATGCAGTTCGCACATCCCGAGTCACGAAATAGCGAAGTCATTTTAACTTTTCACTCAAGACATTAACGAGGGTAAAGTTTTCCCTAACTCATGTTTAAACGTCGTTGGGGTTTTGCGCCTCGGTGTTCGCCAAACCCAAATATCAGTTGTCATATCCCCGATAGCCGAGAAGACGAGTTCCTTATTTGAGTAACTCATGTCAAGGTTAAGGGTAAAAGATAAACCATGGTAAAGGATTCTCTCGGCATTTCGCCACTCGACGCTATCCTTTTTGGAAGTTTGACCGTCTAAACCCCGACTCGCGAAGTCACGATGCAGTTATAACGTGATTAATTAATTACTTAATCCAAGATTATCTTCCCTTTTAATTAAGTCATGTTATCGCAATCTCGCGGTTTCGCAGTTCGGCATGTAAATCTCCCAGAAACTTATCTCCGAAGCTTCGAGTTGTGATATCGTGAATATAATAATTATACCATTAATCAAGCCCCAAATCACGATTACCTTTAACTAACCAAAATTGATCTTCGTAGTCTCGGGTGTTAGAAACTCAAAATGTTAAAGGAAAATCCTCGATATAACGAGTACCGAAACACTGTTAACAGCGGTAAAACCAGATTAATTAAGCTAAATCAATGAATATCCTGCTCTTTGATGTCCACACGATTTACGAGGTAGTCTTTTCCTCCATGCGCCAAATGAGATATTAAAACCGCCAAAATTTATGACATTAATGAGGAAATAGGGTAAATCGATGAATTTAAGATCATATTTTTATGGCAGAATTTATTTCCAAATATGATTTGATAGACTTATTTTGAAAGGTACCGAGTTTTTTGAGTATATATAAGAGTTGTGTTTTATTATAAAAAATTCATTTTCATAGCACGCAGAGCACACCACCTCTGAGTAAACTAACTTCTATATGTATACGCAGTTCTATCGCAGAAGAGCTAAAACACAAGCTTCAACCATGGCTCCGCGAAAAGCATCAAAGGCAAATGTTGAGGTTTTAGGACAAGGCTCAGACAATGTCTCTGATATTTCACCCCAAAGTATCAACTCAGTCCCGAACTGGTCATATGTTTCAGATATTCTGTAAGCAGAATTGGTGGATTATTCCGACGACTCTGACGACAACAAAAAAGATGATTTAACGACCAAGTAAAAAATAGTTGTCCAATCTGGAATGCACAGAGTGGAATCCAGACCGCGGTTGCTTCCATATTATGATATGGTCCGATGGGCATTGGACCATGTGGACATACCGATCAGGACTATCATGAACGAGCAGAGAGTCACCATCAGGACTTTCCAGCCGGAGCATCTGCAAACCATGTATAATCTGCCCATGACGTCCGACCACACATATGGCATTGAGTTCTTGGAGGATTTCAAGGAGAAGGAATGCGAATAGTATGATAAAACCATGTCCAGTTTGATAAAAGATTGGGTTTTGAACATCGCGAAGTTCAGAGCTGATACCCACGACATATATTCAATTGCTTCATTAGAACTGCAGTACAGATATGTGGCCATGATGACATGTTGGTTATATGGGAAGGAGGACACATCGCATTTTTTCCTTGCATGGGTGCCTCTAATGTTTCGGGTCGCTGAAGGATGTTCCTTTAACTAGGCAAAGATGCTTTCGGATAGCTTGACCAATTGGGTTACAGAGTATAGGGAGCAGAAGGAGAATGAGAAGGCATTTTTATTCTTCATGTCCGCATATATTATGGATGCAATTTGTTTTATGACACCATTTCCATTGATGATTTGGAGTTGGACTCCCGCCGAAGACTAACCCATACATGTATATCATGCAAAATTATGGGAAAATAAAGAGAAAATTTTTGCGTATGAAATTTTTAACTGGGTGATGTTGCCCTTGCATGTCACCATTTTTGGTCACCCGCCACCTCGGATCTAGGACAACATAGTAACGAATCTAATTAGCATAGCAGACTGGTATGTGGAAGCAGAATTTTAATACCTCAGAGTTTTCGGGGATTTTGTTCCCCCGCATGCACTGCCATTGGTCATTCCCGACAAGCTGGCTTGTCGCGAGGTTGCCCGACAAATGGTAATTGGCGGTGTAAGCAAAGAACTTAAAGGGTACTCAAAGAAGGTATGGTCGTCGTTTCCTATTCATTTGAATTCTTATTCTTTATTAGATTTTGTGCATGCCAAAGCCGAGGCGACAGCCCTGGAAGACCTAAATTTGGTCTCCATCGAATACAAGAAGCACGATCCACAGAGGGTCGTAAGAAATCATTTGGCTAATTGCGGGCTCAAGATATTTGAGCATGATAATTCACCCTTGGATGACATTTTCCAAGGAGCAAGGTCCTATGAGGAGATTCTAGCCCGAATACAATCCTTGGCACCCGAGGAAAGAGTTGATGTTTTGAAGTTCCAGGAACATCGACGTAGTTATCTTTCCGTTGTGTTGCGAGGTGAGGGTCCAAGTATTTCGGAGACGAAACAGAAGGATGTTGAAGGTTCTAAGGATGCGACCCCCGAACAAGGAAAACACCAGGATGAGGGGGAACAAATGAAGAATCCAGAAGCAGAGGAAAAGAATCCAGACCCACCAAAGAAACAGAATCTGGAGACAGAGATAAAGATTCCAGAACCATCGAAGAAGCAGAGTCTGGTCGATACTCCAGGAAAATCAGCAAAGAAGATCAGAGAACCCATCACATCAGTTACCCCCTTGCAGTCGACGCAGGGAAATATCGATGCAGGATGGATATTCAATGAAGCGCTGAGGCCCATAAGAGTAGAAGAAATCCCTCTGAATGAGTTTTTCTTCGATAAAAAGAGAAAGGCAGTAGTGAAAAGGGAATTCTATCAAGAAGGAGAGTCGACTGCTAAGAAATATAAAGTCATAACTGATGGAAAGGACAAAATGAATGAGCAATTCGCCATTGAGATAGCAGGGACACTAGGAACATATGCCTTGGAAAATCAATTCTCAGTCGGGCTCTTAAAGAACCAACTTAAAATAAAAAATCACCTAATTAGGACCCTTGAAGCCAGACTGGCCACAACAACAGAAAATGATAAAGACCAGGCGAGCGTGGGAATCGAGCAGGCCAGATTGGCTGATAAAAATGAGATAGAGATGCTCAAAACTAAGCTTGAGCAAGCACAAATAGTGGTCCGGGATGGTCGGATGCAAGCAAGTCAACAAAGAGATTTGATTGAACAGCTGTGGGCTAGGTTGGAGACCACTGAGAGCAGAATGATAGACATCGGGATGTTCAAATCCCAATCGATCGAGATTCGGAGTAGAGTCTCTGCGGCGCAGTGAAATTTGATCGCCAAGGTAGAAGCGATCTGGGACAAATGTTTGTTGGTCAATAAAGTTTCCGAGAACTTATCTGCCAGAGAAAGGGATGCTGGAGTGGCTCGGGTCGCCTTCCAGGAGGCTGTGATAGCCACGAACAAAAGGGTTTCGGCAGGTACTCCCAGGTTCACCTTCTCAGAGCAAACCAGAGGAAATATTCTATTAAAGGAATGGGAACATAACATCACTGAAGGAAAGCAGCAAGCCCAAAAGATAACCAATTCCTTAGAGGAGGCCTTTAATTCTATATACGGTGAGTTGTTGGCATTGATAGCGGGGGTGATGCCGAGACGTTGATGCAAATGAATGTAGAAAGGATTTCGCTTGATTTGAAGGATAAAGAAGAAAGAGATTCGGCTGATATTTCTCAGATGACTATGGTGGACATAATCCAAGTAGATAAATGCATGATCAATCCCAGCGCCCAATTATGTGCCATCGACATCATAGATGGACAGATGGAAGACAGGTTGCAGCAGTTAGCCCTAGACTGTTACTTCTTTGAAGCCAGTTGTCAAGCAGAACCGTCTCGACTAATATCTCAGCTAGTTGAAAGATGTGTCGCCTGTACCAAGTCCGCACAAAGACAAATGTCTGGCACCAAGTGAAGACAGAGAAGAAGAAATAGAGCGATTTCTCTCCTCCCTATCATAACCGAAATTTTGTGACTATTGAGATTCTATCCTATTTGTAAAATTGTATAAATATACCATAGAAAGAAATAAAAAAGGATGGACCTTTTTGTGTCGTTTGTAACAGAGTTTTTTACATTTGAGAGTTAATACAAGCAAATCTGAAGATTCTCAATTTCGTCACGACTATGTTACAAGTTTGCTTCCTTGTATCTCTTATTTCATTTCATTTCATATTCTTAACTGATGTGCTTCATTATAATTTAGTACGACCACTATTATAGCGAATGAATTTTGGTTTTCTATAATTGTTTACTGTTTTTCCTCTGTACCAGCTATCAGCGGGTGTAACACCAGTCTGAATTTTCAGAATTCTACACATATTCTCTGCTACGTTAGTTATTTCCTTACAATTCTCCTCTTCTGTTTATACGTGTGATTCTCCCCTAATAGGAGCCTTATACTATAGACAGCTAAAAAAAATTCTCCCACCTCACACCTTTTATTAAAATCTAATACAGTTACGGGAAAGAGCCTTTGATTTGCATCCCTATTTTATTCCTAAAACCGTAAATTCTCTTTTATATGACCAAATTGAGACAACATTTAATCTCTCTCTGAAGTTTTTCCTACTTTTACTATTCCTCCATGACTTTCCCTGTGCCAACACAGCCCAATATCGAACCTGGATTATCGAACCAAACACACATTGCTTTAAACCTTTTCGACACTATTCTCAAAACAGCTACTAACCAGGTCGAACTTGAACAATCATGGGAAGCCATTGAACAATATATAACTATCGAGGAACAGTTGGAAGCTAGACAATGCCAACGTAGAAATATTCCCTAGTTTCCTTTGCCAAAGGTTGACGTTTCTCTCTTCTCCATCTTTCACCCACTTTCGGATGCCTTGACACTGTACTTCTAAGCCTTAAGTATAGACTCAGGAACAATAGGTCCTCCAACCATTCTTCTAGGATAACTCAATCCACAAAGAATCTTCCCATGAGGTCTTTCACCATAAGGGGACCACTTTGGAGTTCATCCATTTGTGTACCTTATCAATCATGATAAGAAAATAATGAGTCATATATACATTTTTCCAACAATGCATCATATACCAATGAAACCACATCGATCCATATTCATCATGTATCAATGACAAATCATTGATCCATCTTCATCATATCAATGAAAACTCATTGATCCATCTTCATCTATGCATTCTCATCAAGGAAAATACATATTATATTACATCAATCATCAATCAATCAATACTTTGACATCAATCAATCACTTGACATCAACCAATGACATCAATCAATTAAACCATTGGCATCAATGACAACATGATCCAACATGAGGCTCAAATATGTTAGAAAAATATTCTCATTATGAGCTTAAAATGTCACTTTTGGGAATTAAACTAAGGTGGGGAGGATAACAATGATTCCTCCCAACTAGACAAACTAAACCCATTTGAAAACATGAACCAATTTGGATGTGTTTAAGGAGTGAGTTAATTCTTTCTCAAATGCATAAATGTGACTTCAAATATAATACCTCATTAAACCATGAAATGTGTTCACCAAGTATGGGAAGTTGAATACTTAAAGATTAAAATGCATTGTAAGTGAAGTATATTCTTTAGGATTTTAAATGTTTGAGTTAGATTACACTATTTTAGTTGACCAACCACATGTTATCATTGATTCAAACATTGAAAAAAATCAAAGGTGTGATTTATTGCTTGGAGGATAAGTTCACCTTATATAAGAGATATTGCTAGTGTATTAGACACCACATTGAATTATGAGAATAATTTAGACCATTGTAGCATAAAAGAAAAACAAGAAAACAAAGTTGTATCATGAAGAGAAAGTAAAAATGGAATGTGTTTCAACAAGAGAAAATCCATCAAGGATTGTTGACACGCAGTTGTAATACCCTAGGTTCAAAGTATTTAACCAACAAAACCCTTTAGATACTGGCCCTTTCGGCATAACCTCCATGCAGGTGAAGCAATCGAGGTATCTATTGAGACTACAACAACCAAGTTTCCACAGGTGTGAGGGGATGTGAGGCCATTGACATATTCCTTACTCCTTGTTTACTCTACTCGCATTACTTTTTTTCCATTATTAGTATATTAATTGGTGAGTTAATTTATGCAGTGTCGTCATAACATGAATTATACTATAAACCATTCATCATAACATTCATAACAACTATGCAGGAATCATATTGTAACCAATTCTAATCTAACATGCATCACACATAAACAATCACCAATCACACATGTAAAGACATAGAAGTTAACATGGTTCACCCCACTTTGGTCTATGTTGACAATGAATGGCTTCTTTATTATGTGTGTTGTAATTCCTCCATGTTTGCACACTATGCTACAATAGATATGTTAGATTTAAATCCCATCTCATCTATCCCCTTTGTAGTGAAATCCTCCCTCTCTGCAACTCTCCTAAATCCTCACATACAAACTCTTTCTCTCGACCTCTACTTTCTGTAATCTCCAGAACACAACTAACCAAGATCTAGAATGACTCACTAGAAGAACCCCTAACTTTGCCAATCCATCACATATTTATACAAGAAACTAGTGTTCAAAACCATATGACAACTTGTCATGACTCAACTCCAAATCGAGTTGTATCGTTGTCTAGTTGTACTTTTCCTACTTTTGTGCCCTCATGCTACTTTTGCTTGCTCATTTGCTATCCTTCTTGCTTTTGAGTGTCTATCTAATTTTGCATGTTGAACTATTTATTTTCTTCCAATTGCTTGATTTTCTCTTTCCTTCTTTATTCTTATTTCCTTGCTTTCCTAGTCCACGTTGTTCTATGCACCTCTACTATGCTATCCACTCCATTCTCTTTTTCTTTTGTTCTGCTATTGTGCAGTTCTTCAAAACTTATTATTTTCCTTCAAAATTTTCTTCCAAAATGCATGTCCAATAGGCCCCCAACACTTACATGTGGCTCACCCGATATACACAGGCCTATTGTGTCGCCCTCTTCCATTCCTTTACCAATGTATTCAATGTTTGTCTTGTTGCCCCAACTTCTCTTATGACATATGTTTCTTTCTCTAAAATATCCTCGATGACCTACGCACTTAAGGTCATGAGTTTTTCCTTGGTCTTAGTCGCAACTTATTTTACTGTTCCTTGCATAGTGGCCAACTCTCCTATTACCCTAAGTGCATCATTCTGCAGGGGTTCCATTTTTTGCGCAATGCTCTTATATTCAACCTTTAGCTATTCTACTTCATTATACAATTATTTGTTTGCCAAAATGTTATTCATTCTGCAGGTGGTAGAGTATTAATGATTTCACTTTCATGTTAAGACTTCTCCTGTGCACCCCATATTTTCTCCTCCATATACTTTCAACTCCAGGTTCATTGTGAGCTGGGTCCAAATTTGTGTCCTCTCATCACACACATTTGTGCATTCCTGTTCAAGAATTTTTATTTTTGCAATTGATGTCTATGTTGTCGTTTCCCTTCATTCCCTCTCTTCTAGAGGTGTCCCTAGTGTTTTGCGCACTTCCAACTCTGTAATATTGGTGTGGAGTCCCCTGATGAATTCACCAATATTTCACAATTGTTCCTCCATCATGGCCTCTACTACCATCGGTACTTTTGGGATTTATTTGTATAATTTTTGTAATATCGTTTATATCTTTTGCACCATTTTCTCAGCTTTTTCCTTCTCCTTCAAGGCTCTCTTAGCCTTCTCTTCAGACTCACTCTTCTCTTTGAGCATGTTTTACACACTTTGCTCAACCTCCTTCTTTTCCTCCAGTGTAGTGGTATACTTTTGTTGTATGTCTTCCTTCTCATATGCTAACTTAGTCACCTCACGAGTGGTAGATTATTTGCTATTACACATTATTTTAGTCATCCTAGTGGTGTTTCTACAATATGTGTTCAGGTTCCCAAAAGAACCTTCTTCATGAGAAAAGTGACTAGCTTCCTCTTCTACAAAACCTTATTTAGGAAGGTTGTCATAGGTCAAGCATAAGATACAGTGCGGCGATTCCTGATCACTGCAGTCTATCCTGAAATTGGTTTGTGGCATTTTCGCGGGCTATCATATAGCCAGGGTGGAGCGATGTTGAAAGACTAAGTAAAGGTCGAAGTTCACGAAGGTTATAGAAATGAATCTTCTATAATATGAGTTGGCATCCGTATGGTTGGGATCCTACTCACTTATATGATTTGGTGGGATCATCCTAATATCTTTAACCATCTCTCTTTATCCTATATAAGAATGGGTTTCTCATGGAAAAGGTTAAGCAAACAAGTAAGAAAGGAATTAATGAAAGAATGGGATGAGAATTGTGTGAGGGATTCTACTTCAATTGATGCTTGAGGTATCCATTTGTCCATCAAGTTATTGTATATCATCTTCATGAAAGTTTGGAACAAGTGTATGTGTTGGAGAAAAGGGCCATTGAAAGGGAACCTTGCAACATCAAGGTTGTTTAGTTGTATCTTCCAATTTTACTTAATATAATACAGTGGCATGTTTCTTTCCCATAAAATCATTCTCATTTTATTACATGATTCCTTGATCACATGTGTAAGTGTTCATTGAATATACTATTGTTTCTTTCACTTTGGTTGGTTTGTGTTTCATTGCAGATCCAATATCACAAGAGCACCGGAGCGGAGCAAGGATAACAAAGATACAAGGAATCAATATTCAAAGGTATGTCACTCATCTCTTGTTTGATATTAAATTCAATGATTAGAGCTTAGGGAAAGCATCGTGTCCTGTCTTTTTTTTTCTAGATCTAGGTGGATCTAGGGAGATCAGTTTATGTCTTCATTTATCGATTAATCCAATCAAAAAATTGGCAACCATACTAGGGATACGACTTGTTTTTGGTTTTTTGATGTCCATTTCCCTTTATCCTACTTCCTTTCATTTTAATACAGTCTCGGAGTCCATGGGGGATCCATCCAGACTCACTGGATCTGAAAGTTCATTTAGACTCTTTGTCCTTTTTACAATTTTTCTTTGTTTACATAAATAGCCGCACTGTATCCCATTTGCATCCTGTGACATCCCTGGATCGCCGCACCCTGCTTGTTTAGACCAGTGTGGAATCTCCGCATCCTACCTCATAGCTAGCCTATCGAAACCTCAAATCACCACATTGTACCTTACTGTTGGGTTGCGATGATTCCTGTAGAATCTATTGGATTAGTTCTTTTTGTCTTCTAACACCCAGGTTTTCTTTGATCACCCGGGAAGAACTTTTGGTGCCAGTATCTGACTGTTTTCTAAGTTTAAGTCTTGTTGTAGATTGGTTTTCAAATATTGAAGGCTTTCCCTCGTCATTTTGCAAGCTTTTTGCTTCTTGATTTTTGTCAACAAGGATATAATCTATGGATTTAAATTTGAGTGGTGGATTGATTAAAAGTCTTTGATTTGAGTAAAGTTTTGGATTATTTTATACTTTTTGGATTGCTAGTTGATTTGAAAGACACTTTCGGTTTCATTTGGAAAAACACTTTCTTGTCATCTTCATTTTTATCTTCATTGACAGTTTGATTTGGGTATTTATGTTGAGTGTATTTATTTTCTTTGATTACGTTTTTCCTTTCTTCATTATACCTCTGATTTGGTTTTGGAAAGGAAAAGTTAAAGTCATCCATTTTTTTTTAGTAATCATTTAAAAGAAAATATTTTCATTCAAAACTTTTAAAGAGGGAAAATTGAGAAATTCCATAGCTTATGATTGCTTGGAATTGTATTCTTGGAATTGTATTCATTCAAGAAAATGAAATTGTGTTTCGTAGCTTTCGTGTTTCCAAGAAAAACTTTCTCCATATTGTAATTAGAGTTCATCGAACTGAAGAATTGCATCACTCATATCTTATTGAATATTATTGGGTGATGGGCTCATAAAAAATTAGTTTCATCTATGTCTCCCTCTTGCGTAAACAACAACCTCTAAAACACTACATAATTTTAAAATTTATTAGTAACTTTTATTTTCTTGAAACTATTTCCGCCAACATTAGCTAGTCTAGCACTTTGGAATAGGTTGTGAGGCACAATCTCCAAAGCATAAAACACACTGTATCATCTTGTGATAGGTATTGTTCAAATCTATTGGCAACATTTTTTCCTAGGAATCCCTTCTCACACAAGGTTCAAACCTGAGGTCACATCAAGGCTGGTAGAGTTACTCACCCTACTTTGTCGTTCTTGGTGTAGCGATTACATGTATTACGGGGGTCACTTGAAGGTATAACCACAATTATGAGTGGAAGCCTTTCAAGTTGATTTCGGGCTAGATACCCTACCTTTGCGCGTGGATCGGACTGTCGACTATTTCCCCAGACATTAATATTGTTCTTGGTAACCTTAGTAGCCTATTGTTTTAGGGTCTTACACAAGGTGACTGTGGAGGGTAAAGTCTTCATAGTACCTAGAATCGATGTTGGCCAGACTCACTCAGGCTCCTTGGAGGGTATACCCACGATTATGTGTGGGAGCTTACACCAGGGTGTAAGTCTGTTAATTAGTACATCAATGTAACTTTTCCACCCTCTCTATCCTAGCTCCTTCTTGTCTTAAATTTGTGACGTTGGATTTCATCACCAACTAGTGACTTCAAAATAAGAAGGTTTGTTTGCTTGGTTTGATTTCTAGATTTTATTAACGAATGTTGTTTGTTTTCGTAGTTGGCCATAGATTTTTTCCGTAGAATATTTGGTTCGGCCAATATTGACACTCCACTTCGTTCACATAGGATGCAAGGGGTACCCCAGGAAGATCCGAAAGGTTACCTCCCTTTGACTCCTAACTCATCGGAGGGCTCTCCTAAGCAGGGAGCAGTCTAGGGAAACGTAAACTCACAAGTGGAAAGCTCCAACTCTTTAGAAAATCTCCGAATTATTTAGGATTCTCTAGAGGATTTTCGACTTCCTCCAACTCCATTACCATATTTTGAATATGAGAGACATATTCTCTGGATGAATTCCTCACGAGAACTTGTTGTTGAAAACTTTGGAATACCGAATGGACCTCATATAGGCTCTGGAGTAGAGAATCTTCTTGTTTCTAGTGACCCATTTAGAGTCCCACATCGCACTGTGCGGGAGCTTTACGACAACTTGGGGGTGGGTCCTGATTCACCTGTCATATCACAACTACCCAAAATTTATTTTACCTACATGATACCTTTAGACCATTTTGTTGGTACAACTAGCAATATCATCGTCATTCTAGAAACATAGTCAGTTGGTCCTAGCTCGAATTTTTCTCTCGAGATGGTCCATTCCACTATGGTCCCACACGCTACGACTATTCCTACCTGGAATGTGGTGGTTAAACAAGCTCCCATTGGCACACCACTCTCGTCTAGACCTATCCCATCGCTTCCTCCTGGGTATCACACTTTGAATCCTTCCATCATTGTCCCTACCCAGGTTCCATCCGGAGTTTCTGGACTTTTTGTTCCACCTGGGTACAATGTTGTGGCTTTGTTCCTACACCCTCCCAGGTCCTTTCTGGAGGGTATTATCCACCTTTTCTTGGGGTATCTAGCCCTAGTGGCTCCAATCCAATTGGAATCACCCATCATTCATTCACTTTTGGTTACCAGATTCTCATTGGAGTGAAATCTCACGCTAGGGGTCAACCTCAATTTGGGGATCAACCTCAGACTACGGAATCACCACACGTTGTGGGGAAACCTCCACTTGGAGGAAAACCTTAGGTTGGAATCTATAACCCACTGTATCAACAAAACACATCGAGATCACTAGCCCAACTTTGGAACCTTCTTACCCAAGGAAATCCACAATCATCTGGGGGGAAACAACCTCAAGTCAACTCCTTTGTACCCCCTCACTCTGGCCAACCGTATCCAGGTTCTTTGAATCCCACTTGGGGTCCGAACGTTCACCCTAGTGTCCCTTTTCAAGGGAACATATATAATCAACCCAATCCGATGGGCTATATGCCTCCAAATCCTCCACGACAGAATCTGTCAGGACTCTCCACTTACATGCAAACTACTTACGATCCTACTGGTATACCAACAAGACTTCCTCCCCAAAGTCACCAGTATCCTCATGTGAATAGATAGTTTCATTTTCTAGCCACTTTGGATTTACCTGACTTGTCTAGAATATTGAATGATCCGATATTACATTCTCCCCATTGGCCCGTTATACTAGCCAAATTACCGTCCGACATTCCCAAGTTTGATGGTCAACCGGGAGAAGACCCAAACAATCATGTTTTGACCTTTCAGCTTTGGTGTTCATCCAACTCTTTTATGTAAGACTCCATTTAGTTACGACTCTTCCAGCGAACTCTCACGGGTTTGGCCGCAAAGTGGTACATAGAATTACCGAGAGGCTTATTTAACGACCTCAACACCCTCGCCATCGATTTTCTCACACATTACCAATTGCCAATCTGCTACGAGACAAGAATCGAGATTTTGAGTTCCTTTAAGAAATATTTTTCCACTCACATTTCCGATCACATTCATGAGTGGAGACGGAGGAGACGCTTGATCAAAATCGACCTTCCTGATAAGTTATTGGCTTAATGGTTCACCAAATCATTCATCAGTAAAATCACCCATTATATTTCCATGGGTGAAGTTGTCACTAAAGAGCATGTGATTAGTTGCACTCAGTACCTAGATCTTGTTTATTCACAAATGGACACTCTTTACGACTTGATCCCTGACACTCCTCACCCTTCTACCACAACTACCTCAACAACCCAAGCATCTTCTCATGTTGTTGATGGTGTGATTGGCACCTTCCATGCTGACGCTAAATCCACATTGGCCACTCACACTAATCCAAAATACACTTATTATAATGTTCAAAGTGCTCTGAATCCTACTCCTTCCATCGACAAAACATCTGAGGTCAATTCAGTTCAATCTACCCCTGCCGAGAAAAAAAATCTAAAAAAGGAAAGGGTAAGAACAAGGAGGATAAAAATAATAACCCACAATTTGAAAAACCCAAAACACAACCTGTTAATGATAAGGATAAGCATAAAACTTGATATCCTTTCATTATATGTGGTGACGATCACTACATGAAACATTTTCCAAGACGTGTTGAGGTCACTAAGTTCCTTCAAGGGACCGAGAAGCCTCCCACACCTGTCATTTTGTCACAACCTTTCTCTTCTCAACAACAGGCCCAATTGGTCATTCATGACCAAGCCTCTTCTTCCACCACTTCATATGTCCTTATGTGTACTGGTGATTCTACAAAGAACAATGTTGCAGTCACCACTCGGGACAAATATTATTCTCCTTCAATTGAGAAAGTTGACGATTTACCACCTTCATTGGTTCAACTTCCTCCCTCAACTTCACCTCCCAATGGTCCTCTTCATCTGAAATGACCGGGTCCTAATACATTTATTCGCCCTCCTCCAAAGGAAGTTGTTCGGAAGTTTTCCTTCAATCCTCATGCACGTGCTGCTCAAAACTACAACATTGTAGAAGACCTTGCGCAAGCACCCCTCTGCGATGTCAACTCTTGAAGTCCTTCAAAGTTGTCCCACTCAACAAAAGGCATTGTTAAAGGCCATTGATATAATTCATCCCATAGATAGGAATTTGATAATATTTGAGCTGGAAGACCACATTCCAAGGCTACCTCCTCAATTAGAGTTTCATATTCAAGTTGTTGTTGAGAACAAGAATATTTGTAGAACCGTAATTGACGAGGGTGCCTCAATGTGCGTTATGTCAGTTACTTTTTGGAAAACCATTGGCTCTCCTCCCCTCACTAAATCACACAATACACTTAAGGCTTTCAATGGTTATGGTTTTAGACCCTACAATGTTCTTCCCTCGTTGTCCATTACATTGGAAGGAAAATTGGTCAATGTTGAGGTCGAGGTCTTTGATGCGCCTCTTGACTATAACCTCTTACTTGGCCATAGCTGGATTGATTCCATGCATATAGTTGTGTCTACACTTTTCTATGTGTTATGTTTCCCACATCAAGGAAAAGTTGTTACAGTTGACCAACTGGCCTTTTTCAATTCTGATTCCAGTACTAGCAATGTACCCTTTATCTCGAAGAAACCTCCTGGGTATGAGAATGTCGGTGTGGGTCCTTTGAAATATTCAACTTTGATGGGTACCTTCCCAATACCACCACTCGATGTTCCACCTCCTTTTGTCTCCTCAATCAACATGATTTCCACCTCTATCCGCGAATCCCCTGCATCTCATGACCCATGGATAGTACCTAATCCTGGTAATTATATTCACTATGGAAAACAAATTCCCTTAAGTCCAGTTGAATCCTCTTATCAAGCCATTCAATCGACAACCCCATCTACTCCCTCTCTCTGTGATGCATCTCTCGATCTATTTCATGTTATTTTTCCTACCGACGATATGATCATGTCAGTCATGTCCATGGAAGACACCCCATGGGATGATGGACATCATTGTTCCATTCTCTTCCTAGAACAACACACCATAGAGAGTTACCAATGGATTTCAACTCCGTTGATCGTTGTTGTCATTTCCTCTATTCCTGAGTCACCACATGATGTGTTATATCAAGGGAACCTGAGTAATATCTCACCCATTGTTCCTCTTGACATATCCATTAAACCCGGAGTCATCGAAAATGTTCACATTGAAGCCTCATGTCCGTTGATGAGGTTGTCACTTATAAATCCATTTTTCAAGAATTACATGATGTTTTCGCTTGGAGCTACGAAGATATGTTGGGTATTGACCTCGATACTGTTGTGCATGAAATCAAGAACTACTCAGATGTTAAACCTTTCTAGCAAAGACTTCGCCCAATCCACCCTCATAAAGCCTCTACTATCAAACTTGAAGTTGAAAAACTTCTTAAAGTTGGCTTTACCTATCCTCTGGATTTAATCGATTGGGTATCCAATCTAGTTCTGGTCAATAAGAAACAAGGCAAGATCCTTGTATGTGTAGATTATAGGGATATCAATAAAGTTTGTCCTAAGGACAATTATCCAACCCCCTTCGTTGACCATTTCGTCGACGATTGTGCTGGGAGAGAAATATTCTCCTTAATGGACGATTTCTCTGGCTATAATCAAATTAATATTTTTCCCGTGGATCAACACAAGACTGCTTTCATTTGTCCTATGGGTACTTTTGCCTACCAGAAACTGCCTTTTGGTTTGAAGAACGTTGGTGCGAATTTTTAATGCGTTGTGTCTTATTATTTTCACGATATCAATCACATCGTACAGTCATATCTTGATGATCTACCAGCACA
The DNA here is from genome assembly GCA_010110895.2 of Picea sitchensis. Classification (NCBI taxonomy): domain Eukaryota; kingdom Viridiplantae; phylum Streptophyta; class Pinopsida; order Pinales; family Pinaceae; genus Picea; species Picea sitchensis. The sequence continues at coordinate 2,692 of SNQJ01S0173711.1, read as the reverse complement.
TTCCATGCATCACCAAGATCACTCGGCCCATATCTAATCCATTTTACTTCATTGTCATTACTATCGTATACGTTTGAACGCACACAAATGTGTTTTTTTTGTGGAGTCTGGCCGACTTCTGGGTTTTATTTTTTCACTTCATGGAATTAGGGTAGATTCTTTGAAGGTTGAGGATATCCTTAATCTACCTCCTTGTTCCACACTATGCCAACTTCAAAGTTTTCAAGGGAAGGCAAAATGTTTGTGTCGATTCATTCCAAATTACACCGAGTTTACACAAGGTTTTACTCAAATGTTGAAGAAAGGTTACAAGTGCGTATGGGACGATACCACTAATAAAGCCTTTGAAGATTTAAAACTTGACTTAACCAGTACACCATTATTTTTCCCTCCCTATTATAGTTGAGACTATTACCCCCTATTAACCATAGGCTAATGGCCAGGTTGAAGCAATAAACAAAGTTCTCGTTACTATGCTTCGACGAATGATAGGAATTCATAAGACAAGTTGGCACATGATGTTATTTTCAGCATTATGGGCCTACTAGACATTTGTCAAGTCTGCCACTAGGTTCACACCTTTCCAATTAGTTTATGGTATCAAAGTTGTTTTGTTGATTGAATGTGAGATACCATCTTTGAAGATAGTTGTTGAAATTCTCCCAAACACCTCTGCTGAAGAAGAACGTCTATTGTACTTGATGCAATTAGATGAAACCCGTCGTGATGCCGCCTTGGTTATTGAAGCTGAGAAAAAATGTGTCAAATCCCTATACGACAAGCATGTCAAGCCACGTTTTTTCTTTGAAGGTGATTTAGTTCTCCTCTACGAACAAGATCGTGATTTACTAGGGGGTGGAAAATTCGAGGCTCTTATATTGTCAAACGAGTGTTGGAGAAGGGATCTTATGAGGTAGTGGATTATAATGGAACTCCTTTGAGTGAACCCAGAAATGGAATTTACTTGAAGAAGTACTATGCTTATATTGTCTTTGCATGAGTTCTTATATTATTATTGTATCTTACACTTCTGTGCTACTCTTCGTGTTCTTTTTCATTATTTGGTTTCGACACCCAACTGCTTACCTTGCATTGTTCTTGGTTTTCGATGTTAGTGTCTTCACTACCCTACATTGGCTTCGCCAATGGCGCTAGTCATAGTAATCAGAGCCTAGAATATGCTGCTTGGGAAATCTACACACCTACGAATGAATTAATCAGTCTACTCGGTGTTTTCCTCGGTCCTGCAACTAACAATATCACGGAATACAGTACAGTCATCGAATTGTTGACCGAAGCCATTTCACTTGGAATCTGTCATCTTGTTGTACAAATTTATTCGCAGTTAGTAGTACTACAATTGAGTAATGTCTATGCTATCTGAAGTTCTACTTTATTAAGGGTATATTTACGAATTCACCTCTTGGAACTTCATTTTGATTACATTGAATATCAACACATTCCTAGATGTTTAAATACATTAATAGACACATTAGATAATTATGTGTTAGATAGACATTTGAGACATTTATAGATCCAATCAAATTTTGTACATAAAGAAAGTAATCCAGTAGAAGCCTCACATATATAACGATAAAAGTTTTTACAAAAAGGTGTTTTTGTCCGAAGACCAAAATATCAAAATGTGAAGCACATGGCTTCATATACAAAATAGCATCAAGGATGTTGTTCGCGTTCAAATGGTCACCAGGCGAGAAAATAGAGAGCGCTTGCATACCTTGTTGGGTCTAGCAGGGCAGAACAACTGTGGAGCATAGGGTTAAAGGAAACAAAAACGAACTACAATATAATATCAACTGAAAACAAATAAAACTGTGAAAAGAAACAACAAACATCAAGCACAAGACACAAAACACAGGTGTCACCAATGGTTTCAGGCAGGTGTATTGATGAAATCGGAGCACGCTGAAGGAAGAGACCAGAGGTTCCTTCTCCCCCCAACGGAAGGCTCTTTGGGGCCCTCACACAGTTTTCTTTCCTTACAAATGAGAAGAACTGAGCATATCAGTGAAAGAACTCTCGGTGATGCAGTTGATGGGTTGTTGTTAAAGGATGAGCCCTTAACCATCTGAACAACATAACAGTGCTTAGAATTCCTTTCCAAAACAATGTATCCTCACGACTTTTTATAGCAGCTCCTCGGGCGGTCACGTAACCTTCTCAAAGTGTGAACAGGGACCCTTTTAGGGTTTCTTTAGGTCCTTAACTCGCCGACTTTGCGGATCCGGCTCTGATTTGAAGGTCAAATCAAATTGGGAGCCGGTCCGTAAGCGGTTAGGAGGCCGACCTATTCAATTAATACGCCGTTTTAGCAGATGCGCGGGTTTTTGTGTTGATAGCCACGCATCAAGCGCGCATGCGCGAATAACACGTTTTTGTCCTGCGCATGCGCGCGCGCACCAAACTGCTGTAAAGCGCCCTTCAATTTTAGGTTACTTTGTATAGTTTTTTGGCCCTTCTGGAGTGCTTTGAAATTAATTCAGTGCCATGAATGACTTCATTGCTGTTTTGATGATGCGGAGTTCTTATCGCCATGTGCAGACGAAATTTCAGTGATAACAGATGCCCCCTGATGGATGAGGTTAGGAGCATACGTATAGCCGAAATCCATCAATGTTTCTTCTACTGAAAAAGTTGTTGTAAGGGAAAGCAATAATGGGACCGTTCGGAG
>SNQJ01S0173710.1:8487-28796 GCA_010110895.2 Picea sitchensis | reverse complement strand
TAGTTGTAATTATACCTCCTAGTCTCCTATATATACCAAGGAGACATTTTCATTTTGAATCATCTTGTAATTGAACATTTAAGTGGGGTAAAAGGAGGTTGCCCCCTCGAAGAGGCTTATTATATGAAATTATCTCCTTTTCAAGGTGTTGAGTACTTTTTCTGAGGTTTTTCTATGCTATATTGATATTTGGTTCTTAACATTTCATTTTTAAGGGAACAAGTTATTCAAAAAGTTGTTAGAGTGGAATATGTGGATACTAAAGAACAAATTGCAGATATATTCACAAAACTTTTACCCAAGAGTACTTTTGAATACCTTAGACATAAATTGGGGGTAATATCCATATCTAATTAAATTGCACAAGCTTCATTAGAAAAATAGTATAAACTTAGGGGGAGTAGATGAATATCCCTTATGTCATTGCTGTCAAATGGGGAGAATAAACAATAAAAATCAATTAAAATTGAAAATAAACAGTTTTTACTTTATTGTCATCAATGCCAAAGGGGGAGAATGTTGGAATTGATGTAAAAAAGGGTAAACATGGTCACAATTATCAGTGGCTAATATAGTATTGTCATTGAGACACAATGTTGGATATGGTGTGTCTTTGATGTCAAAATAGGTCAATATTGTGGTCATCATAATGGAATTATGCATATCACTCTGTCATGCATTGTCTAATCTAAAACTTCAAACTAAAATTGAAGAATCCATATTGCAAAGAATATGAACTAATTAAAGAATACTGAGGGGAATACTGAAGGGTTATGAGAGAATTGTATGCAGGAAAAATAGTCAGCCAAAGATTGCATAATCAAGAGGTAAAGTTAGAGTTGGAGGAAGAAGAAGACATTTTTTAAGAGAACGAGGAGAAATTTTCAAAGCATAATAGCAAGCAGATGTTAGATAAGAATTTTATAACTCTTTTGCAAGAAAAATATTGTTGTGAGTTTGATTGAATGAGTAAGATCTAGGATAGAAGACCAATTATGGCCAACATGCCAAGAGAAGGCCAAGACATGTAAAACATGCCAGAAACAAATCTACAAATCGGTACCTTGGAGAAGAATTGTATTTTCAGGTGTAGGTACAATGGTTAAAACCAAATCAAGGAAGGGTCTTAAATTGAAATAAAATGGGGTTTCAATTAGAGGATCATTGATCACTTCTAGGATCAATGATCTATATTAGTTGCAGAATAAGATGCAACAATTGAATTGTCATAGTTCAATTGACCGCGGAGTTTTTCCACAAAAAATGTTGATCTAGAGCAAATCAATGGCCCTAATCTATTTTTCAAACTCAAAATGCACGAGAGGTAATGGAGGAAGGAAAACCTGAAGAGTTAATTCAAATCCTCCCTTATATTTTTTGTATCCACCGTCGATTGGATCATACAGTCCACAATAATTTTGGGCTTGGTTGGAAATTGACTAGAGTCAACACAAACTCACCTGAAGCTTTTATCAAAAACATTTTATAGTATTTCGAGTCCGTTCAAACGATTGATTAAGTATGGTCCGTTGCTTTTTTTCTTAGCACCTAGATAAGCTAGGTTTTTCCACTTAACACTTGATCATATATGAACCATCAATCTAATTAATGCGAAGATAATCCCTGTGTGTGGTTTCTCTCGGTCACATACCGGGGTTATATGGAAAACATGAGGCAATGAACTGTTAAAATTCTAGATAGCACCTGGTTACAAGGTAAGGTCACCTGGCAAATAGAAAAAGTGCCTACATGCTAAAACATAAAACAAGCCTTGTGCCTTCTTTGTTTAGATGTTGGTCACAATGATTGGTTCTGAAAAAGGGGCCACGATATTAGCACCCATCCATCATGACATCACAATAAATGTACCAGAGAGAATTTAAAGGCTCAAAATTTGTTTATTAAAGAACCTAGAGTGCAATGAAGACAACATTCCATCACCAATGTCAGAAACCTCGGGACTAATATTTTCATCTGACGACATCAATTTTTTTGAATTAAGAGATTATGAACTATTTTCTAAAGGAATGAGTGACTTATCGGAATTTGATGCTACAGGATTCACCCCATAATGACATTCTTGCACTTTCCCAAAGTGGGCCCAAGAGCTCTTGCACGATGTAGGAACCTTTTTTTCCACCTTTTCTGGAGTTTTCGAGTCCGATCCAAATTTTCTCTTACATTTTTTTTCTGAAAGGTGGGAAGTGCAATGTGTGACATTGACATTGTGCCATTATATGCCCCACTTCATGGCATATGAAGCATCTGAACGACACCTTCTAGTAGTAAATTCACTAAACCCACATAAAACCTCCAAAAACAAGCTCAATTTCATCCAAAATACCTTCTCTAAGGTCCACTTCAATTCGAATCCACATCCAATGCCTGTCTGGCTTGGATTCCCATCATGGTTCACACCCCACAAATTTTCCAATCTGGTTTCCTATGGATTCCATAATAGATTCATTCCAAAAAACCAACGAAAAGTTTGGTAGTATAGCCCAAACTATTGTGGGTGAGAGGGAATCCCATGCAAGGTGGAAGCTAACTGCCCATTCCTTTAGGATGAGGCCAGATGGACCCCAATTCCACAATGAGGAGAAAAGTTTCTTCAGATCCTCCTTGGAATTAAATTTAAAGATGATCCAACCCCTATATAGGGTGTGGAAGATAGGTCGATAGCCTAACAAACCTGTCCAGTGAAACTCCAACCAAACTACCAACGACAAGGCTCACACCATCTTTCTAGAAAACCTCCCAACCATCGTGTGGCCTAACAGAGATGGGATTTCACTCATCACCATGTCTTTACCCATAACCATGTGATGCTTCTCCTTCTTAACTCTCCAACAGTTAAATTTCAACTTAAGCTTAGGAATAGGGTGTTTCTCTTGACTATGCTCCGAAATTGTTTTATCATTTGACACCACAAGGATTGGTGTTTTACTTACAAAGGGAATGTTTGCATGTGAAATGGAGTTGTTTGAGATGGAAGGATCCCAATTATTTTCCAGGATTGGAAGGTTACCCATGCAGGAGATATCAAATTGGGGTGGCTAACGACTGAAACTATCATAAAGACCCTCAAATAAAGGGAGATGAGACCCCTGCCCACCTTCCCTTCTATTGGATGGATCTTGATCCACACAACGTTCATTGCGTCTAAGTTGTTGCATGTTTACAAACTCTTCACCGCTGACAAAAACATCAGTTGTATCGATTCTCTTCTCCTCGTAATCAATGAACTCATCCTCTATCTTGAGTGGATATGGAATATAATAAAAAAATTATCAAGTATCTGACAAGATCTGACCACTCCAAAACTAACATCTATCACCACTAACTCCACCAAAAATCTCTGCCAAATCTGCAAAGTTAAGAACCACGAAAGAAAATCCAAACCTTTACCAAAGGGTCGAGTGTTGCTAGATAGCTGGCCACCATCATAAACCTCAAACTTTGAAAACCATGAACGCCTCGAATCTTGTGTTAGATAATGTTTTTCACTTATGTAACTATTGTTATCTATGCTAGAACCCCCTTACTAATATAATATTTTCATTCTAGTTAAAAGGAAAAAGAAATGAAAAAGCACTTGTTGGACCAACCAATGAAGAATAATATCCTTCTAGGTTCCCTTAGGTCTTCTTGGAACTAGCCACCAACAAGCCTTCCTAGATATGCCTCAAGTATCAAACTTGTAAAATAAATCACACAATATCCCTTAATTGTTAACATGAAATTATAGTTTAAAATATTAATATTTATTTTTATAAAATATTAGTATTTTAACAAAGAATAATCACTTGCTCTGCTCATAGTTTTAGTGATGGACGATTTATACCAACCTATTGAAATTAGGGGTATTTATCATCAATGATAAGTCCAATTTGAATAATGTGCTTAAGAATTCCATGTGTAAAAGATGCAGATATAATAAGAAATCTTATTAGTCCATGTCAAAGTTATTGTAATAGTTTTGATTTTTCCCATTAAAACCAAAATATTTAATTTTCTCTATTACAATGCCTATTGGATATGGAGTTTGAGGTGTTATTACAGATCTAGAAGAGGACTTCTTGATACTGGGGATGATAGAATCTTGTATTAAAGACCATTATAATATGTTAACATATTTTTCTTTGAAACTTGGGAATCTGACAAGGATTACAAGAACATTTAGCATAGTCTTAATCCATATTCATTGTCACTAGTATTTAATGCAATGACTTCAATGGGTATCTGTCTCATCAACCATTACAATAGGTGTCATGGTCTTGTTGCAAAACTTCACTGCTAGATATCACATGTACTATGACCAATCAAATTTAGATCAAGTTCATTGCTAGATAGCACACATCCTCTGACTGATCATTTGCATGCTACAAGTGTTGTTGGAGCTTACACCTTTGATATGTATAGGCCACAATAAATGTGTACCAACTCCATTCCCACTATCTTCCTGCTACTTCCTTCATTCTCTAGATACTCCAAGCAAAATTATCTACTCCATACTTCCTCCATGCAACGATAGCTAGCATCATTAGGAGACATAACTCCAGGAGATCCGATGTGTTCCTTAAGTAGATGGCTCTCGCTCTATACTCTTTATTTTATCATACTTGTTTAGTATATATATATATATATATATGCAATGTTTATCAAAATAGGTAATGTGATCATAAAATTTACATAGGATTTATAATTTTACAGATGAAACATAGGAAGTAATAGAAACTAGGTTGAGATTTAAGCTTTATTTAGAAACAAGTTAAAAGGGGCCACACATTTCTTCCATGCTACTGAAAGAAGACTATGCTAACTTGGTACTAGGAGAAAGCTTTGGTAGGCCTCAACTCAAAAAACTAACTAAGACCTGGTTGTCCCCGATCAATCATCTAGTAGACTTCCTTATATATGTTTCGAAAGGTTTGGACACTCAGGTCCATATTTGAACAAACACCGAATTTTTTGTTGTTGCAATGTTTAGTGAAATAGGTGACTTCATCATAACATTTACACAAGATTTCTGATTCCTGGTTTTCTTTAATGTGGAGAAGATGATTAAAAACATTTTTATGTCTTTATAAGAAGAAGCACTTATAAAATAAACTTGAGTAACTATTTTATTTTTGAAGTAATATTCAATAGGTATGGAAATTATTGGTGTTAAAACACCTGGAAAAAGTATTTTCTAATGCAATACAACAAAAAAGGCCTAGATTATCCAAGGAGCTCCACTTACACTTCAATGTCGATGTTTCCTTTATACAATTAGTATCATACTAAACTAAAAAGAATTATGAATTTGTACAACTCCTTAATATGTTTTGTTATTCAATCAGAATTATAGTAAAGAGTCAATATAAAACTATCCAGTTGCTAATAAATTCACAATATCCCCTTATAACAAGCCATGATAGTGGGCTTGAATCATGTAATGAACTCAAAATAAACATGGAGAGGATGAATGGGAATCTAAACCAAGAGTCAACCAATCAAATGTATTCAATTTCCATTGCATGCCCTACCTCCCTATGCATAAAACCATAAAATAGATAAAAATACCTAGAAAAGATCCCAATTACTGAGTTGCATAGCCTTATATTAGTGGCTTGGTATTTTTATTAACACAATGAAATTCCATCTATCAATATTCTCCTTGAGAATATGTTGTAATTCATATCATAGTCAAGGTTAGATGGGCTTGTGCTACCGAGTAATATATATATTGCAAACAACCTACTATACAATCTATTCTAGACTCCATGCAAAATTTGGGAATTAGATGGATCGACCCCGAAATTGGCATGGACTAAAATAACATCAATAGAACATGGAATTTATAGAAATGGTAAGCAACATTAAAACACATCATCCAATCCATTGAAAAATTTGTCAATGAGCATACAAATCATACATATTCACATGTATATCCTAGAAAAATTGCCAACATAGATTCTTGGAGAAGAAGGTTTAGAATATGAAATAGATTCTTGGAGAAGAAGGTTATGAATATGAAAACTAGAGAAGATATGAAAATCAAATAATATTCAACAGTTTTTCAATAAAAAATGGTATTTCTTAAGACAATTCTTTACAATCATGTGCATTTGCTTCTCCCTTTTGAACTGTAATATATTTCTAAATTTTGAAATGATCCTTTAGATCCAAGGTGAGATAATTTATTGCTAAATATTTTTGTTGGCTTATCATCATCTGTCTGTTATGGTTTCATTGTAGTCCCCATCCAATCTATGGAATATTATTGCCACACTGATTGGTGCCGAAATAGGTCAAAATTAAAAGGGGTCAAACTGAACCTTAATTTACTACATTCGAGAATCCAAGCGGATATCAAATTGTTTGTTCTTCAATAACTAGTCTTTCTAGATCTGGAATAAAGGATTACATTTCATATCTCGAGCCCCATATGGTTTTACATCTTGGTATATAATATTGAAGAAATCTGGGTCAAGCTCTAGGTCGTTCCCTATCGAACAAGTTGCTTCATCCCAACCACTCGATTCATAGTGTGATCCTAGTCGACTATACTAGATTTGGTTCATTCCCTAGCTGTATTCATGATGCAATTATTGATTTAGATATATCCCAAGGAATCTTCAGGGAACCTACACCAACTCTATTTGTAAAATCGTCACTATAATCCCCAATTCAATTAATGTATAATGCAGATATGAATGTGGCCATGACCACACGATGTAACATGTGAATTGTGTTTTCTTTTTTTAATAAATATAATGTGATGCCAATTTCTAGGGGATATGGACAGAGATGGGGGATGGGTTTTCCACAAGAGAAGAGTGTCTAAGAGGGGTGCAAGGGGGAAATTAATTATGAATATTACTTTGGCCCATTTCTCTAAATTTTATTATCATTTGGGATAACTTCTATTTTTCATTTGAGTGTATGAGAGCCCAATCATTAAAATCATGTAAGATGGTGGTTGTGAGAGTCACATCCCATAGTTATTGGAAGCATAGGGCTGAAGTACAATCAACATTGGGTAGAGTGAACAGTCAATTGTCTTCGAAAAATAGAGGAAATTTGTATGGGAGAGAATAGACAAATTTTCACATTCATTTCTTACATGAAAAACAAGTAGAGAGCATGGAAGAAGGGCATTAGAGATAGACCAGGAAGGCCAAGAAAATTCTGGAGCATGTTGGAGCATTTTTGGAGTGTTCTGGAGTTGAATATTGAAGAGCTTGGCTGTCAAGATTGAAGAATGAAATCTTTCTTGAGTTGCAATGTAACAACAAGTGTTTGTTTTTGTTTCCCTAGTAGTTTTCTTGGCAATGATTTCCCTTGAGTTCCCACTAGAGAGATTCCTGGTTACATGTGCTAGAGAGACCATGATAAATGAATGTGTCCCCCAATGGAATGAGAGTAGTGAAGGGGTACATTCCTTGGGTTGGGCAGGTTAAGAGGAAGAGATTTGGAGGGAATTTGAGATAGTTGTATGAGAATACAAGTGGGTTGTGGGATATTAAACCATGAGTGGACCATGAGAGGCACCCTTCTCTTGTGGATTCCTAGCCCCAACTCGAGGGTGACTTGGTGTTGGGATTTGGAACAACAAGTCTATGGTTGGGTGGAACATCCTTCCCAAGCAGCTGGTTGCAAAAACTTTTTTTTTTTTGTAACTAGGGGAATCAGTAACGACGAAAATATCGTACTTGCGTGACACAGGGTCAAATCTTGTCGGCTGCCTTATAACCCCTAGGGAGAATCTCACTTCCCGCAAGCACGTCTCCAGATAAATCAAGGTGAGAATCGAACTTGAGACCTCCTTTTTACATTTCCTTCCATTTACACGACACTTACCAATCGATCTACACCCCTGCGGGAGGTTGCAAAAACATTTTAAAAAGACAAGTGTTTATCTATTTTCTAAGTTTTCTTATGATTTTTATAGATGTGTTTTTACCCTGTGCATGATAATGGTTTTTATGTGTTGTTGAAGATGATTATTTTGTTGCATTATGTCCATTTAGAATGTTGTAGATGAATTTAATTATGGGTATCCGAATCTAGTTAAATATGTGTTTAATTCATAGCTGATAAGCTACAAGAATTAGTTATCAAAATAAATTTTAGAATTTATGTGTATTTTCCACAAGCAATGTTCCTCGGTTAAGCATGGAGGTAATTGTTCATTTGTAGAAGTCAATTTGACACATAAATTTGAAAATTTTTGTGTTACTGTGTGACGGGACTGGTTGGATTCTAACTCTTTATTTTCAGCCAATCTAGCCAATATGTGATCAAAATTTTCCACAAAAAGATTAATTTTAGATCTTCCATGACGGTCAAAGAATAAATTACGAATTTGGGGCATTTTTGGAAAATTTGGAAAAATTATGAAATTTGAAAAATTTTGGGTAATTTTCAGTACATGACTTGAAGGTGATGTGGATTACCATGGTGGTAGGTCCACGGTGGAAATTTTTGCAGTGCGTGGTGGTAGGTCTATCAGGTGACATGGGATTCACATGAGCATGATGGTATAGCCTGATACCATAGGCGATATCACATGGGTAGCAAAGTGGCTTTTCCCAAGGATTTTGACAATGTGACACCACTAAAAACATGCCATGTATCAAGATGATTTTGGAGTGTCGCATTGTGGAGGGGGTGTTAACGCTTGAGCACTTTCACGATACGATATGACCTCTCCACCATTGATATTTCCTAATATTCATCATTCAATCTAGGAAGCATGCAAGTTCGCACATCGCACCATGGAGGAGGTGTTAACCCGCATGCATGTTGGCGATGTGACATGGCCTCTCCACCGTTGGATCGAGGGGAGAATCAAGTTCATTTGCTAAGGTAAAGGTGCAGGATGGGACCCATCCATCCCTGCGACTAATGAAGGGCCACCACATGGAGACATGGTAGACAGGGTGGGACCCATGGTCCATCCAAAGTCAGAGGTGTTCCATTTGGGTAGTCAGTACCAGTGGGGCCCGTAAAATATTAATATTTTATTAATGTTTAAGGTTAATGTAAAGGGAAAAGAGGAGATAGGTAAGGGAAGGAAGATGATGAAGGATGATGGGGCAAGGCCAGGTGAGCCAGAAGGGTGACATGGAATCACCTCAGGGTTCCACGTGGACCCAAAATGCCACATCAACAACCACGTTAAGAAACATGCCACAGGAAAAATTGTCCTATAGTCTAAAAAAAACCAGTCTAGAGCCAAAATCGTATTTTGGCCACAACATGAGCATAATAATTTAGAATAAGATAATATTTTTTGGTTTTTTTTTGGAGTGATGAGAGCTACAGAAGTTCCATAGAGGGAAACTAGCCAATTATGCTATGATTTTCTAGAAAATGCAAATTACCTATTTTTAAATATCAGGGTCAAGCTTAGTGGCAAAGCACAATTATTGTTGAAAATTGTACAGTGTCAGAAAATAAGACATGAAAATACCGAGTGAAGGGATTGGATGGATTCTAAGGATTTTGGAGTGGAGGTGACAAAATAGGCAAAATCCATTATTCTGGGCCACATTTTGGGGATTTTTTGGATTTTTATAGGAAAAGGGTCCCCAGATGGAAAATATGGAAAAAATGTTTACTCAAATTTGTGTATACTGAACAACTTACAATCCATAAAACTTTGGTTTAGTGAAGTTTTTCTAGAAGTGTACAGTTTGGGAAATAGCCAATTTGGCTAAAAATTCCAAGTTTGGAAAAAGGGAAAAGTTGTCATTTCTAGATTGCTACTTTTTTTTACTGGAGAATCAAATTGACAATATGAGAGTTGTAAATTCCCTATCATCATTATTATCTATGCATCATACAAAAGTTTCCCTGGTTCGTGACATATTTACTTCTATAAGTGACATAAGTTGGTGTCTGGGATTAATTGCACTAGAATGAAAAGTGTACAAAAGAGGTAAATTAGAAATATTTAGATGACTATAACTTTCTTCTCAGAGCCTAGAATTGAGCAAGAAAGCAATCATTGGAAATATCTTGGAGAGGAGAAACTGCCATCTCACAAAATTGAGTTGGGTAGTCTAAGTTACATCCAACACAAAATAAGATGACTGGTGGCATTAGAAAGTAGAAAAATTATGCAATTATTTTCCAGAACTGTTTATATATTTTTTTCTAACATAAAATTGTTTGCATGCACATTTTCTTATGAAATTTAGAGGTATGGGAAGATATTTTGGTTCCTGTATGAGAACCAAAACCATAGAATATGCCTAAGGGTCCTACAGTCATGAAGAAGAATTCAGAGGGATACATGTTAACATAGGAAATGTTGAGACATAATCCAATGGAAGAAGAGATAGAAAGGATCCTGTAACTATGGTGAGTCTATAGAGAGAAGTGTAGAGTTATAGGGCAGATGATGAAAATATTATGAAATCCTAGGAAGAGATACCTTAGAGTCTGAACATGTTGCAGAGGTAAGTCAATAAATATTCTAGCACAAAGCAAGTAGCTAGTGCTATACAATTGACAACATCCAGATCCCATAGCAGAAGGGATGGGCATGGGAATGAGAGGAAATCAAAGAGTATGAGCATGAACCATCATTCCCCAGGGAAATCGACTAGGAGAGATCATGGAAGTTTAGGGCCAGGGAACAACCCAAGTTTGTCTCCTATCACGAGGCAGAGGAAAAGACCCGAGGTGGACATATTGCAAGGTGAACTCAAGAAAATCCAACTACCAACTTTCAATGGTGAGCATAGGAAGGGAGAAGAGGCCTGGGCCTAGTTGTTGGAAATGAAGAAATATTGCTAGTTGCATGATTATCCCTCTAGGGTAAAAACAATAATTGCAACCTACCAATTGCAAGGAAAGGTAATTATCCGAAAAGATCTTTTAAACGACAATGGTTAAGTTGTTTTGCATGAGTTAAAATACCATTTAGGAAACTAATGAAAGAGGAAGAATTAAAGAGGAAATATATAATTCATTAAGCATATACATATCTTAACATAATCATGAAGAAAAACAAACCATAAAACACCAAAGTGATAATGGAGTTCGGCAATCTCGCCTACGTCTCTGGGCCTTTGTCTTAGTGGGTGAGGCTTTGTTATTTCTTTTCGAAGATTTAAATGTACATCATAACAGTGCCAAAAAGGTTACAAACTAATCTGGTCTTTTTCTACCAAATCTCTAGAACCCAACAAAACTAATGACACTAAAATAGGATGAACAAAGCTCCCAGAAATGGCCTTCAAAGGTGCTCTCCTCAATGGCTTCCCTACATAAAAATGGCTTTGTCTCAACAATCCTTCAACATAAAATTGTTCTGAACCCCCTCCTATGGCTTCAATAACCTCTGGTTTATATATACTAGAAGTGGCTAACAACCTCCCAACTTCTCCCCAAGATTTGGCCTAAAAAAGGGACCAATATCCCCCCAAAATGACCAAAATCCCACAAATCTATTGAGAAAATCAACAAAATCATACAATAATGTATAAAAACCCACTTTTGGGCATATATTAAGGCCCAAAACCTTTATCTTCGTGCTCCTCAGCATATGGGATCCCCCCATGTGGCCCTGGCCTAACGCTCCTTTGTTGGCCCCTCCATTCCTGGCCCCTGGTCATAAGTTTGTGGCCATGTGGTCGTGGGCCAAACCTCCACGTGCTAATACAGTGAACTTCCCGCCCCCCCGACTTTAGCCCACAGTTAAGCCCTTGGTTAGTGGGATAGCCCGACCGACCGGGGCTAACCACTAAACTATGGGCCAAGTGTTAATACATGTGGTCACATAGGATATGGCTCCATGCATCTAGGGTTGTTCCACAAACCTCCACGCCAATGGTTACAGTTTAGGTCTGGTCATATAACAATGGTCGTATGTGCCGAGGGCTAGGGCTAGGCCCCAATCCTTTTCCGCTCGAATATACATTGTATCCACTTTGAATATAAGTTTTATACATTGTATAATAAGAAATATTGCGGGCGGGCTGGTATCTCGGCCCCTGTCAAATCGCTTGCCACTTGGACCATAGGTCACATGTTTGATTCCTGTTGAACCCAACTTTTTAAAAAACACTATGACCAATAGAGGGGTGCCACGTGGCACCATACTATTCTCTGAATGTACATGCCATGTGTCAGACCAACATTTGCCCAAACTGATGTCATGTGTACAAACACCATTCATCCACATCTGCCATGTGTTTGCGTTGTCAGTGTCCATCGTACCTGCCATGTCAGTCGTACAGACGTGCCACGTGTCACCCTTGCAGACATGTGTCACTCCATGAGTCATCCACCTATATTCCCATGTCAGTGCCAACTGTACCCTTCCACGTCAGTTGTACAACCTGTGCAGTCATCTACCACGTGGAGCTGTACGAAATTTACAGTCATTATGTTTTTGCCTGTTTGGTGAAATGAAAAGACCGTGATATCTTGAGAATACGGCATTTGTTTGAGCCTGTTCAAGTTGCATTGGGTTTGTGTCGACGAGGCCTATGCACAAGTCCATTTTGAAGCCATTCTGAGAACTTTGATTTTTAGGCCTTCTTGGACCCATTTTGGTCCCAAGATCCAATTTTGGATCACACCTCCCCACTAAAGACATTTTGGTCCTCCAAAAGGTTACTGAAAAATCATCAAGTGTGGGATAGACCACCCCACTTTTTCTCTGTCTTTAAACTCTGTCTTGTTCACCTGTCTCATCAAGATTAACTGTAAAACAATCATGATAAGTGACAACATATTGTTAGCCACTTGTACTCTATCACATCTTACTAAAGCCACTATCATCCGTGTTGACAACATTACTAATGATAGCATAAAAAATATAACTGCAAATGAGCTAATATGTTTGAAATATTTGCACGACATTAACTTATCTTGAAGCAAAGTGTGATTGATCTTCCATTCTAAAATCATCTCTTGTTCTTGCTTAAGATTGATTACTTGATTTGAAACAATTATAGGTGTGTTGCTTTCTTGAGCTGCCTTTCTTAATTGTTCCATTGTTTGAAGAGATTTATTTGCCTTTAAATGATGAGCATGAACCACATATTCTTGGCCTTCTTTGGTTAAGTGATATTGATTCTTTTCCCTGTAGAAGATTGCTTTACGATCGTACAAGTAAGGACCGCTTAAGACCATTCCACATTCTTTGAGTGGCACCACATCATATGTTACCTCGTCCACAAACTTAGATGAAATTTCAAACTTAAATGTGCATTTATTTGTTATGTGCAATTTATGATTGTTGCTTATCCATTTAAGTGAGTAAGGATTATGATGCATTTGAGTTTTTAATCCCAATTGTTTAACCAATTCTTCTGAAATCAAGTTAGATTGAGATCCACTATATATCAATGTGTCGACCTTAGTATGCCTCATTATGACCCTTATGTGAAACAATTTACTTCTAGAATCAAATCCATCACCAATTTTACCTGTCAAACCAACCAATGAGACTTTAGATTCATCACCTGAATCTGATCCCAAGTTTGTTGGTTGTGTTGTTGTTACAACTGTTTGCCTCCCTTTCCTTTCCTTGAACCACTTCGATCTATTCTCAGGATGCAATTGCCAACAATGGTCCTCATCATGCCCCTCTTTCTTCCAATGCTTGCAATAGGGCTTCTCTTCCTTTCTTGCCACCGAATTTTCCTTCTTTCCATTCCACCTCTTTTTGTCTTCTTTCCTTGAAGATGATTCCCCTGATACACCAACCTCTATTTTCCCTGCCTCAATGTATGTTTCTTGAACATAAACCTCATCAAGTTTAGTAGGTCCAAACATGAATACAATGTTTCTAATATGTGTAGGTAAACCTCCTATATACTTCATAAGAGTTTCTTGGGTACATAAAGGAATATCTAACATCAATGCCATTTTACAAAAACCATCTATGTATTATTGCACTATTTGTCATTTTCTTAGTTTAAGAGCTTTCTATTCAATTAAAGCCTTCTCTTGATAAACCAAAGGACATAATTTCTTTCTAAGTGAAGAAACAAAAACTTTCCATGATGCAAATACATTAACCACTTGTTGCGTGCCATTTTGCAACTTGCTTTTCCATCAGATGAGTGATGTTCCTGCAAGTCTAAGCGATGCCAACTTGATCTGAGTTGCCTCATACTTGATTTGTTGCACACTGTAATAAACCTCCATCTATCTCACCCAATTATCAAGTCTCTCTTCATTGACTTCACCATCATACATGGGTAATTCAAATTTCACATCAAGTTTAAGTAAAGGCATTTCATATTTAAGTTTATGAACATATTTTCTTGCAGTGGATTTAGAAATTGAACTTGAAGAATAAGAGTTTGATGGAGAAGAAGGAGGTGAACAAGGAATTTGAGGAAGATACTCTCCTTGTTCACTTTTTACCTTTGAATATTCACCTATATTTGATCTCTTTTTTCCAAGTAATCATCATACAAAACCTTCATCATCTCTGACACGACGAAGAAAGTTTTTCGAAACTCTTTCTCATCCCAAGAAAGTCTCTCTTCTGATGCCATCTTCTCTCTTTGAGAATTTCTCATTCTCAATCCAATCAATGGATTCTATTCAACAAGATCACCTTCACCACAATTCAACTTTTCCCTGGTAATCATGTAAACTCAAAAACCAAACGTCAACTAGCTCTTATAACACCTGATTCGAAAAGATCTTTTAAACGACAATGGTTAAGTTATTTTGCATGAGTTAAAATACCATTTAGGAAGATGATGAAAGAGGAATAATTAAAGAGGAAACATAGAATCGATTAATCAATATACATATCTAAACATAATCATGAAGAAAAACAAACCATAAAACACCAAAGTGATAACGGAGTTCGACAATCTCGCCTACGTCTCCGGGCCTTTGTCTTAGTGGGTGAGGCTTTATTATTTATGTTCGAAGCTTTAAATGTACATCATACTAGTTCCAAAAAGTTTTCAAACTGATATGATCTTATTCTACCAGATCTCTAGAACCCAACAAAACTAACGACACTAAAATCAGATGAACGGAGCTCCCAAAAATGGCCCACAAAGGTTCTCTCCTCAATGGCTTCCCTGCATAAAAATGGCTTTGGCTCAACAATCCTTCAGCATAAACTTGTTTTGAATCCCCTCTTATGGCTTCAAGAACCTCTATTTTATATAGAATATAAGTGGGTAACAACCTCCCAACTTATCCCCAAGATTTGGCCTCAAAAAGGGCCCAATATCCCCTCAAAATGACCAAAATCCCACAAATCTGCTGAGAAAATCAACAAAATCATACAATAATGTATACAAAACCACTTTTGGGCACATATTAAGGCGTAGCCCCTTTATCTCCATGCTCCTGGGCATATGGGAACCCCCAATGTGGCCTTGGCCTGGCACTCCTTTGTTGTCCCCTTCGTTCCTAGCCCCTGGTCATAAGGTGGTGGCCATGTGGTCGCGGGCCAAACCTCCACGAGCTAATACAGTGAATTTCCCCCCTAAATTTATCCCACGATTAAGCCCTTGGTCGGTGGGCTAGCCCGACCAATCGAGGCTAACCACTAAACTCTGCGCTAAGTGTTAATACATCCGGTCACATAGGATATGGCTCCATGTGGCTAGGGTTGTTCCACAAACCTCTGCACCAATGGTTACAGTTTAGGTTTGGTCGTATAAAAAAGATCGTATGTGTTGAGGGAGACCTTTTCCACCCAAATATACATTGTATCCAATTTAAATGTAAGTTTTGTACATTTTATAATAAGAAATATTGCAGGCGAGTTGGCAGCCCAACCCTTGTCAAATTGCTTGCTACTCGGACCATAGGTCACGATTTCGATTCCCGTTGAAGCCAACTTTTTAAAAAACAATACGACCAACGGAGGGGTGCCACGTGGCAGCCCAATAATGGGCCACGTGGTACCATACTATTCTCCGAACATACATGCCACATGTCAGACCAACATTCTCCCAAACTGATGCCACGTGTCCAAACACCATTTGTCCACATCTGCCTCGTGTCTCTACTGTTAGTATCGAACGTACCTGCCACATCATCCGTATGGACCTGCCATGTGTCACCCTTGCAGTGGTGACACATGTACCTCCCTGACTCATCCACCTATCTTCCCATGTGAGCATCAAATGTATCCTTCCATGTCAGTTGTACAGCCTATAGAGTCAGCTGCCACATGGCATTGTACGAACTGTACAGTCAACATTTTTTTTCCTGTTTGGAGAAATGAAAATACCATGATATCTTGAGAATATGACGTTCATTTGATCACGTTCAAGTTGTGTTGGGTTCATATCGACGAGGCCTACACACACGTTTGTTTTGAAGCCATTTTGAGCACTTTGATTTTTAGGCCTTCCTGGACCCATTTTGGTCCCGAGATCCAATTTTGGATCAGGAAACCATGTGGTGGGATCAATGTAAGCATGCCAAACACATTGATGAGAAGAAGGTATCATGGAGGCAGTTCAAAGGATATTTCCAAGAGAAATATTTGTATAAATATTACTATGAGAGGAAGATGAAAGAGTTCATTGAAATTAAATTGAAAAGCATGAAAATGGATGAGTATGAGAAGAGGTTCTTTGAGTTGTTGAAGTATGTAGGATTCATAAAGGATGAGAAGGTAAAAATACAAAGGTTTTTGAGTGGGTTACCTTCCTTCTACATTGATAATATATAATATGATAACCCTGAAACTTTGGAGGAGACCATAAGGAGAGCATGACACATTTATGAGCAAAGCAGAGAGAGGTTAGTCTTCCAAAAATATTGGAATGGAAAGATGAAAGAAAAAATGGATCAAAGATAGAAAGGTTTAAAGCCACCCTTTTTCAAGAACAACTCCTAGGAAAATCAACGAGGACTATCAACCCAAAAATGACAAGACAACATATTCATTTGGGAAAAGGCCAAGGAAACAACTTGTACAATGTTGTGGATGTGAGAAAAATCACTTATATCTAGAATTCCCTCACAAAGATGAAACAATGAGGATTGTATACAACATTTAGGAGGTAGAAACAATTGAGGACATGTGGGGAAGCATGCCAAGTATTTATAAATCATTGGACTATAAGCAAGTAGAGTATCAATCCCCCATGATTGAAGTGGAAGGCAATATTGATAACCAATCCGTAGCAAGTTTAATTGATTCTGGAACTAGACATAGTTACATAAACTCTAACATTTTTGAATGATTTCACTTGCAAAGGAGTAAGTATAAGAAATCTTGGTTATTCAGTTAGCCATAGAGGCTAAGAGAAAGATCAATGAGTTGGTTAAAGATTTTCCAATAGACATGAATGGAATCAATGCAAAGGTATATGTGAACATCATACTATTGGATTCATATGATTGTCTAATTGGAATGAATTGGCTGGAAAAAAACCATGTCGTCCTAGATTATTAGAACAAGACAATAACTTGTCTTAATGAGGGAGGGAAACAATGAAATATTTAAGGCATTATGAGAGCTATAGTTTTTAGAGAAATTTTAGCCATGCAGCTGGAAAAGAGTTTTAGAAAAGGATGAAATTTTTTTGTAGCCCATATGGAAGAGTAAACCATAGATAAAGTGGAACGTATTTAAGACCATCCAATTGAAATAACTTGAAGATGTTTTGGGGGAAATTATAGGATTTCCACCAAAGAGAAACATTGATTTCTCTATTGATTTGGTGTCAGGAACTGCCCTTGTGTCCAAGACACCTTACATAATGGGCACACTAGAATTGAAAAAGTTGCATATGCAACTTTAAGAACTTTTGAAGAAGAGGTATATACGCCCAAGTGTTCCACCTTGGGGAGCCCTAGTGATTTTTGTGAAGAATAAATATGGAACCTTAAGGCCGTGTATTGATTTCAAACAACTAAAGAAGCTCACAATAAAGAAAAAATATCCTTTGCCAAGGATTGATGATATTTTTGACCAGTTGAAAGGTGCAAGAATGTTTTCCAAGATTGACTTGAGACCAGGTTATCATCAAGTGAGAAAAAAGGAAGAGGATATCAACAAGACATTGTTCAGAACATGATATGGGCATTGTGAATTTACAATAGTTCCATTTGGGCTATCAAATAATAGATGGATGTAATTTTTGAGTGAATATGACTTTGAAATCAAGCATATAAAAGGAAAGGAAAATCAAGTGGCTAATGCATTCATCAGAAGAGCTCATGAAATGCATATTTCAACCATCAACATGCTCATCACAAATTTAAAGGACAAAACTTTAGAGGCTACAAATTCAGATCAGAAATATCTAAAAAGAAAAGAAACATTACAACAAGGAATTTTACAGGAAAAAATAATTATTATGAGCTAGAAGAGGATCGAATACTCACGTGTAGAGGAAAAATGTGCCAAATTCCAGTGAGCTGAAAATTACAGTGCTGAGGGAAATGCACAATATGCCATATGTTGGGCACCCAAGATATCATAAGACAATTGCAACTATAAGAAGCCAATACTTTTGGCCATGAATGAAGAAAGAAATGGCTAATTATATAGCCAGGTGTCTAGAGTGCCAAAAGGTGAAAACATATCATAGAAATCCAACGAAGCTGCTACAACCATTTCCCATTCTTGAGTGGAAATGGGAAGTGGTTACAATTGATTTTATTACAAAGCTACCTAGAACAATGAAGCAACATGATTCCATCATGGTGGTGGTGGACAAATTAACGAATGATGCACATTTTATTCTTGTGAAAATCATAAGGAAGCAAACATTGCAAATATTTATATGAAGGACATTGCCAAGCTACATGGAGTGCCTAAGGAAAAAAATTTAGACAAAGATCCAAAATTTACATCACATTTATGGAAAGGGTTATTCAAAGGCGTTGGGATAAATTTAAATCTTAGTACAACGTATCACCCAAAGTTAGATGTGAAAACAAAGAGGACTAACAAAATCATTGAAGACATGCTCAGAATGTATGTGATGGACCAACCATCAAAGTGGGAAGATTATATCCACTTAGCATACTTTTCTTACAATAACGGGTATCAAGCCTCATTAAAAATGAACCCATTTGAAGCATTGTATGGTAGGAATTGTAACACACTAGTGAGCTGGGATAACCCAGTAGATAGAGCTATCATTGGACCGGATTTGTTAAAGTAAATGGAATAGTAGATGGAAAGGATCAATTAGAATTTAAAGGCTTCTAAGAACAGGAAGAAAATTTATGCATAAAAGAATAGAGTTTTTAGAGATTTTAAAGTGGGCAAACATGTTTTAATAAAAGTGAAAGCAGAAATAAGTTCACTAATATTGGGTTGCTTCCCAAAGTTGGAAGCAAGATATTGTGAAATTTTTGAAATACTAGATAAGATAGGGCCTGTTGCATACATGCTAGCATTTCCTGCATCCATGAGAGTGCATAATGTTTTTCATGTATCATTATTAAAGAAATATGTGCCAGGTGAAAAACAAAGGGGAGTTCTGGGTGGAACCAATACTCGGCCTAGACCAAGAAGTCAAAGTGCTCAAGAATGAATCCATAGGGACAATAAAGGTTCAATGGAAATGCTACGGTCCTGAAGATGCAACATGGGACCTCGAAGAAACTACGCGGGAGGAATACCCACGATGTTTTTGCCAAGTTTGAAGAAAATAAAAACTAAAAATGAAAGAATCCATTTTGTGCAGCTAGAGTTCCAGAGCTATATCTAAAAATTCTTGGTCATCTATGTTGATATCCCTAATAAAAGAATGGTACATCCCGATGGACTAAAGGTAGTGAAGGGGGTGCATTCCTTGGGTCAACAGGTTGAGAAGAACAAAAGATTTTTGGTTGGGACTGTTGCTGGAGAAGTAAACAAATTTCATAATTTTATATTTATGAATATTATGATGTAAGTTGTATATCTATTTTGGCATGGTGTTGTGCACCGAGGATGGTGCACAATTGTAGGGGAGGGAGAATGCAACATCCCCACTATAATCCCCAGTTTATTTAATATATAATGTAGATATGAATGTGGCTATGACCAAGCGATCTAATATGCAAATTGTATATTGTGATTTTAATAAATATAATGTGATACCAGTTGTTGGGGGATATGGACAAATACGGGGGATGCATTTTCCACAAGATAAGAGAGTTTCTAAGAGGGGTCCAAGGGGGAAATTAATTGTGTGTATTTTTTTTTTTTAAATAAAAAGGGGGGGATCCTGCTATTATATATTATCAAAAATCTGTAACAGAGTGTACATGGTCAACAGTCTAAAACTTTCAAAATGCTGCCGGAGACCGGAAACCAGCATAGAAACATGGCAAAACAGCTATAATCCATTGGCACCTGTCCT
>SNQJ01S0173709.1:0-20309 GCA_010110895.2 Picea sitchensis | reverse complement strand
TTGCGTGCTCTCCAAGGTACCAGGTTTAGACAATGGTGTTACCTTTTTACAAATTGAATGCGAATAGCACGGGTAAAAATTTTAAAACTAAAATAAGGATAAGGAAATGACGTGCGGATTTAAAACCCTGTTATCTAGTGGCCTTGCCGGATTGATAAGAATGACAATAGGTAAGGACATCCAAATAGAAATAAATGTGTCAGAGGGACAACGAAAAGGCTCTGACGAATTGAGTTAGGGTTCTTTATTAAATCAGTAACTGATACTTAAGCTAAACTTGAGGTTACCAGGGAGTTGTCAGGCAGTGTCAGGAAGGATAACCGGGCATTTAATTTAGATGAACAGGTGTTGACACTAATCGCGGCCACGTAAAGGAACGTTTCAGGAAGGCACAGTCAATGGAGGCTGTCGTGGGCTTTAAGGCGGCAACCCCACCATTCATGCCACACGCCAAGTTGTTCTGTCACCCGAGAAGGGGCCACATTGCAGCACCAGTCCGCCTGGAAGAACCACGCGTTATCTGGAGGCAGAAGGGGGCAACGCCGGTTACAAAACGCCAAGCTTGACGCGCCTGAAAAATGACCCCCCCCCCAACAGTCGTCGTTAACCCGATGCGACTTCTCCCAAGATGGGAACACGAAAATCGTGCATGTAGCAACAGTCAGCCAGAAGGAGGCAATTACGCAGAGGTCTGTAATCAGCTACACATATGCAAAAGGGGGAAAAACGAGCACACCGGCCACACAGCCTTACTTGTGAGGGACACAACGTGGGCAACCGCCCCACTGGAACACGTTCGGAGTGAAGTTAGGCATGGTTCGCCCAATCGCCCAAGGTACCAGGTTTAAATACAGAAGTGCAAGTAGGATGAAGCCATCAGTCAGACTCAGAACCACGCAAGAAAGGATAGACCAAGCTATATCCCAACGTGGACCCAAGACTCTTTGCAAATCTTCTTATCTGCCCAGGCAGAATCTGCGTGCCTTACGAAAGGGTAGACAACGAAGAGAACACAGGAAGCCAAGGCCCTGTAAGCTTGGCTGAATTTAAAACATTCATTTAAGTCCCGTAAGGCTCACCTAACTGCATAAGGGAAGGATAAGTCTGTTCGCAAAATCCCAACACAGAAGACTCGATTGTGGGAGAGGAGGGCAGACGGTGATGTCAAAACGTAATTTCCAGAGGGTAAAGTCAGCAGGTTCTTTACACAGGGAGTTCTGCTAAAAAAAAGAAGGGGCGCAAGGCTAGGGTTGACCCCTTAACTCCCACGGTGAAGATTCAAAATACACGGTATCATTACACAAGAAATTACACTATGGAGATAAAACACCATAACAGTTCGCCAGTGTAAGGAGGAAGGCGACGAGATAGATTCTCCAATGTTAGGCAGACTCAGGAACAACTTGGTGCATTGCTCATAAATCACATTTACCGAAATCGTACACATTTTTATTTTCAGCCCTTACCGGTTTACATTCACCGAGTTAATGTTTTAGCCTCCGTTACACAATTCTTAACCACCGAAGCATATTAAAAACAGTCAACCAACAAGAACTAAACACAGATTAAGCTATTAATTTTATACTCATCACATAAGCAAATCTAAGTCATAAATGATACATTGTTTTATCATTCAAACAAGATGCGTACCGTTGCCTGTTCGCCCACTTCGAATGTCGTCCGTGCTCCGTGTCGCTCCTGCTCCGTGCCTCTCCCGCTCGCCGACTGTAGAGACTACATCGGTACCTCCCAGCCAAACGCTAGGTGTACTTTGCTTCCCCCTTATCCCCCCAAGCCGCAAAGGGGCCACACACAACCAAAGGATATGCCTAGCTTCCCAGCTCGCCTCCAAGGCTGAGCTACCACTCTAATACAGCTGAGAGAATCCCCAACTCCTCACAATCAATCAGTCCAGTTCTCCATTTTGGCAGCATAACCATGGCTCCACCTCCTTTCTCCCTTCCTCCCTCTTTTATGCCTCAACCCTAAATCATAATAAATTTAGTTTTAATGAAACACTAAGAATTTCTCTCTTTTACAAGTGTCCTCATCCCTACCCTTCCATAAATTATTTTCTTTCTATAAATTAGAGATTATGGAATACACATCAATTTGTTTATAATATATATATATTACTTTATTTTCCTATTTACAAGCATGTTATTCATAATTTTAATTTATCATCATCCATCATTTTAATTTATCATTAATATATATATATATATATATATATATATATATATATATATATATATATATATAGGTTAATAAGAGATTTAAGTGATGACAACATGTATGTGGGAAGTAGAGGTATAACATAAAGAGGAATAATGAGAATTTAAGGGGATGGATGGTGATTTATTAATGTGAAATGGACATGTAAAATGGAAATGGATCTTTGGAAGATTAAGGTGATGGATGATAGTTTAATAATGTAGGCAGGGATAATGAGAGGATAATGGTCTTAGTTTTTTTGTTTTTTTTGGAATTTTCTTTATGTTATATACTACATGGGTGATGTCATTCTCCCACCAGTTAGGGATTAATTTCTTCTTTGTAAAGTTTTAGAACTATTAGATTTTCTTTAAATCTTACCCTCATCATTGCCCGAAGAATTTTATGAAGACCCAACTATTTCTTAGGTGAGTTTTTGTTTAATTTGTTATTTTTATTCGAGGGTCTTGCTCTTAGGGTTAGACTAAATTTTACTGAGTGGTCCCAGACAAGCGTCCTTTGGGTTATGGAAGTTGTTTAAGAATCTCTTAAAGGCTGATTATTGTCTTGGGGCTATTTAGGTTTATTTCCTTCATCCACATCAATGCGGCGTGCCCCGGGATGTACCCGTGCTCCCAAGGGGTGCCACTACCTTCGTTCATTCGCTACAGCGTGCCCTTAGGGATGCACCCGCGTGCTCCAAGGTGCCACTGCATGGCCCAGATTTGATTGGTGAACCTATAGCCGGTCAACACTCCGCGGGGTGAACTTGTAGGAGACTAAGGGCTCCTAAGGAGTAAGGCCCCCACGCTTAGCAATTGCAGCCCCATAGAATAATGGTGACGGCCCGTCACGGTCGCCTCACGGCATAAGTGGATCCTCTCACTAGGTAACCTGGGATTAGAGGCCACGGTGAAGTCTTGGCGATTAGTAGGGGATGTTGTCCACCCCTCTCCCTCAACCTCTACGGAATGTTATGTGGCCTTTACTCCATATGTGAGTCACAAATTAGGCAAGCTGTCGTCACATTTGCATCATCGACAATCTTGTCAGAACATGTCAATATCATAGCATCAAATCAAATGAAATATCAAAGTAAATAAATAAACCCAAATAACACACTCACGGGCTGTCAGGGTCTAAGGAGTTCCATAGATGCCTACCATCCTCAAGGTCCAACAACCTTCACACTCCAGTAAAACCCAGTCAAATAGCACCTATCTACATCACATAGTAAAACATCATGTCATCTATCATAATGCATCAATCAAGTATAAATGTTTTAACATCGAAGTCCAGTCCTTGCGAGCAAATTGTCCTCAAATAATAAAGTTTTCTCGGTCTTGAGGCGGGATGTTACATACACGCCCTTTTGGTCTAAACTTTGTCCAAAAGTTTCTCAGTATATAAGTGTTTATATAATGTGTATCACAGTATCACAATTCTACCTAATCAAACCAAATGGAAACAGCTGGCGCATATCATCCTCCCGAATTATTTGAGTGCGGACTATAACTTGTCCCACTGGACCTTATTTGATCTACCCTTGTCGTAATTGTTGAAAAGCTGATGATCTAAGATCACGGACCCGGCTCAGTATGGCTCCTGTCGATACCTGATGAACTCATCAATCCGTGTGTAGGATTACCTAATATAATGTCTCAAACGATTCATGAAAACATCATACGCCTCAAAGAATCACATAAGGCTAGTCGATAGGCCACGGGCCTTCTCCACAATATCGAAAGGTCTTATGAACCTAGGAGAGAGATTACCTCCCTTTCCAAACTTGATCGATCTCTTGAGGTTTAACCCCCAGAAGACTTGATCTCCGACCTCGTAGCTACGATCGACTCGATGCGCATCGACATAACTCTTAAATAAATCTGTGCTTCTTTAATCCCTTATGGTTTGCCTTTGCTCTTCCATTTCTTGGATCGTATGGTCCCATCCAGGACCCCATCCTCAGCCCGATCCCAACTCAAATGTGTCCGACATGGTTTCCCATAAAAGAACTCAAAAGGCACCATCCTAATGGTACTCTGTTAACTATCGTTGTAAGTGAACTCTACTAGAAGCAATAATTCCTCCCCAGCAGCTTACATTGGTCCATCGCGTACATGTAACATGTCTTCCAAGGTTTGGATTGTACGTTCTGTCTATCAATGCGTCTCTGGGTGATCGCTGATTACTAAAGGATCAAGTTGGGTTTCCCCAAGGCCTCGCAAATTTCGTCCGCCGATAAGCCTCGATCTCGATCAGATATAATCTTCTAGGCACACCATGCGGCTTCACAATCTCTCTCTCTCTCGATGAAAACTCGCTATGTCGAGGTGCTGCGATGCTTCGTCGCAGCACCAAAATAAAGTGAGCATAGTCAGTGTCCACTACTACAAAAATCGCGTCGTGTCTCCTTTCCATCAGTTTCAATCCAACAATAAAATACATCAAAACGACCTCCCATTTCAATTCCGAGCGGCATGTGAGTTTGAATTAAATGATCCGGTGTCTATGCTTTCGGCCTAGCGACACTCTAGGCATCTAGCCAAAAGTTGACTATGTCGGCCTTCGTTCCTTTCGGAAGAATAAAGTGTCAGTCTGCCCTCATCTTTGATGACTCACAGGTGAGCCGGCTCTATGAGACTTGCTCGGGATCAACATCCTCAGCTCGTCATTTTGTGGTACGTAAATACAGGCCTCTAAACCCTCAATAAACGCCGTATCCAATGAATATCCTCATATGCATTGGTACTTGTGTTTTGTTCGGTCGTCAGCGGCTTATGTGCTTGATCATCATCACGCGGCGTAAGGTGAGAATGTTTGATAGATTTGTATGAAGGTAACACCCAGAAAAGATCTCGCGTGGCCTCAGGTTCAAGGCATCATACTTTCGGTTCGTTGTTCCTTTATGTAAGTAATCTAAGTCGCATTCGCTAAGCAATTCGACCAATGTCATTTTCACGCGTTCAGGTCACTTTGCATAAAAAAAAATTGTAAACCACAATGATCAGTCCTTAATTCAAATTTTTTGTCCAACAGGTAGTGTCTCCAAAACCTTTAAGGCATATTCGATGGCTAATAAATCGTGTGTCGTGGTTCTCCTCATGCCTTCTCAATTTCTCGAAATGTAAGCAATCGCACGTCCGTCTTGCATCAAGAATACACCTAAACTTCTTCGCGGATGAATTAGGTGCATACCAAGAGGTTAAGCGTCCATGTCGAGGACCTTTAATATCGGCGTTATTTGTCAACAACTCTTTAAGACCGAGGCTTAAGCATTTCTCGATCCCAACAAACTTCTTGTTCATACGCGAATTCGTGATGGGATTTGCTTTAATCTTTGAAATCCTCGACAAGCCAGTCAATAGTATCCTCATAAAACTATGCGCCGACATTATTCGACACGGGCCATTCCATAATAGCCCCTCGGTAGGCTGGATCATGGCGATACCTTACGTCGGAGATGTCGTAGAAGTAGTGAATTATCGATTGATAAAAGAGCATTTGGACTAACTTCCCATACAATTTGTGTTCTCCATAAATTGTAGTACCAAGCAAGTACTTCTCGTCATGCTCCTCTGTCGTCAGAGAGTAGATCAAAATATAAATTCGATGAATGGCGGGTAGAACTTGTCCAAGTACTCCACAGAACAACCAGTTCATCAAACTCATGAATATCGCTAGGGCGTTTGTCAGTCGATGGAAAGCGGTAAATAAGTAATGTCCAAATCTTTCGTCTTAAAGGCGGTTTTGAGATCATCCTCCTAGATCCGTCTTTGGTGATAATCTGATCGCAGGTCGATCTTGGAGAACATCGTCGCGCCCTTCAGTCGAACGATCATCCAATTCTAGGTAAAGGGATAGATTCTTGATCATGGCCTTGTTAGGTTGGCGATAGTCAGTACGAAAACCCCTCCATTATCTATCCTTCTTTCGTATGAAACTAAGCGGTGCACCCGGTGACACACTAGGGCGTCGGTCCTAGGTCCAACAACTCCTTCGGTTGCATTTTCAACTCTTGCAACTCGATTACCGATAAAGGCATTCTTGCCTGTCGGTTCAATCCCCGGTTTCAGTCTGTAACTCCGGTTCCCCTTAGAATTGCATCGAAACTCCTCTAAAATCGTCAGCAAACTCCTTTACCTGCACTAGAAGGTGTTCTGGTTATACACTTTACTCCTTTCATTTAATGCAAGGATTGCATAAAGATGGCACCCCTTTAACATACTCTTCCATAGCTGTAAGGAAAATATGAACCTCAGGTAAACTCCCTGGTTCCATCCTACGATCACCCATCTCTATCCTTCATCATCAGCCAAGCTCAACCTCTTCATCTTAAAGTTGAGTATCCCCTCATGCAATTCCAACTAAACCTTCATTCATGGCGTCATAGGGTCCTAAGATTGGCGGCATTACAAGTTGACCCTTGTGACAAACTCTCCAGGTTAAGGGCACAACCCATAAACATTCCTCCAATACATTTTGAAATGACCATCTCCGCAGTAATCTCATCACAATACGGTATACGGATGGCATCATGCAGGTTTAGCGCATCAGACATTTTAAACCTTGCATCGGTTGTGATCAAAGGCCTGCGAACTGATGGCCTTAAGCTTCACCGAGTGTTAAAGGTCACGGAGGCTCGGCCATAAGCGTCGCCTCGTACTTTAACGTAAATCACACGACCTCCACAATGATAAAGCGTTGAACTCGATGGTGGCTCAATGAATTCTTCTGAAAGGTATTTCTCTCGGAACCGTTCCTCGAGCGGTTCCCATGACAAATCTTCCAGCGATAAAATGTTATTCTGGTAGGGCGTCTTCCGCCATAGAGCTCCCTATCGGTTGAAGGTTGCATGTGGACCTTCATGTTGGAAGGTATAATTGCAGTGCGAAGCACATCGCCATCTTTCCAGAAAAACCGAAATGCGCCTGGCCGGTGGTACCTTCAGGGCACCGAGAACAGGAATTTGACCTTCGAGTTCGGTGAAAGCTAAATTATAGCAGCCAGGATGGCATCGCGAACCTCGGTGTCGGTATGCGGCCTCGTCTCTATCAATCGGTTGATCGGATTACTTACTCCGGTCATTCGGCTTATACTCATCAACTCCGCGACATAGCCGTCGACTATATCTTATCGAGAACTTGCGCAAGCCTCCACAGGGATTAGAGCCCTCGATGGATGCTACTGGGGGCATCACACCTCTACCCCTTGCACCTCGTCGTCTTCCTCTGTGGCGTCATCTAACCATGATTACGTGCACGCACACAATTCATCTCGACCAACAATAGTATAATCAAATCATGTCAGCGAAATCCGTAGTGAATCCCAAGTTGTAGGTTGAACCGGCTCACGATACCATATGTAATGACCTCCTCGTCTGGCGTACAACTCTGGTAACTAGTGCAATTTTTTGTATTATTATTGTGTTTTAAAAAGTGAATTCTTGGCGATGTTAATATACAAGGAAACAATCAATGCATGCGACTCTGGCATTAAGCCGCGACGATGAAAATCTGCCCAACCATGAACATACAAAGGCGACAGGGCCGTAGCGACAAATAGCGCATGCCTAAGCGATGATCCTGCGATGATAAAGTAGAACCGATACAGCTTCCCTTCCTGCCACATAGTAGTTGGGACCTCCAAAGACACAAAATCAATGCTCAGTTCCCCATCGATTATAGCGATTTAAGGTCACCGGGGTTGGCGATTGATGCGAAGGCGATGGAGGTGTCTACACCTTGCCGATCCTGGCAGACATTACAAGCCAAAGATAAAACCTAATCGTCAATATTTCAGTCAACACGTTCATCCACATTAAGGCAGTTGGCTACGGTAAACAATAATAACTCAGTAAATTACTTATTACGGTGATGCGTGGGAGGTGTACTTTTATCAATTAACAAGCGAAGACAAATGGTGCAACAAGTTTGACCTTCGATTAGGTTAATCAATTACAAATTTCTCGCTATGATCAAGTCTAGTTTATCAAGGTCAACATCCCAATGGCCATGACTTACAACTACTTCTGGCAACCTTTAAATCGTAGTTCAATCTGGTAACTAATTTATTTAACAATTTAACTGTAAGAATGTTTATACCTTTATCAACCGACCTGGTTTGCATTAATAACTTCCTTACACACCCAATATGTCTAATTGTCTAAAATCATGAAGAACCTTTTAAATTAGCCATCTAATAATTTATTGCACCATTATAAACTGTTGTGTCGTCATAGTACTATATGCATCGATTGGTCTTACCATATTAGTATTGTTATAACTGATCTATTTTACAATCCATAACCAACAATTATGTGCATATATATATAACAATATTCCAAGTACCAGATTTGGTACCTCTTCCCAATAATTACACAAATTCCTCGTCCTGATGATAATAATAAAAATTATTATAATTTGTAAAAGTACTTCATTGCCCTAGTATAGTATTCCAAAAACATTAACCATTCCTAATATATGAGGATGTCTACCGAGGGTTCTATAAAATTCAATCCTCCATCCACTCTGCAATAATAAGGGTCTTATACTAAGATAGTGCCACTACAGTGTTGGTTCGCCACATATCACAATAGTAAAGATTAACTACAGGATATTATTATTTAAATGGAATGAAGAAGAGCGGCAGTACTAAATAAGGAAACTAAAGTACCCTTTCGGTGAAAGAACCTTTATTTAGCCGTTCATCCATTAAAGTAATTACCCTAGTATCAACAGCATCATTATCTCAATGTTACTCATCACTACCAAGCTCATAAATTCTCTATCTCCCTTATCATTGTAAATAATTCTACCACCATTTAATTAGCAATTAAATAACCTGTAATTAAATAACACTACCATTACGTAACAACGAGATAATTAGCATTCAAATAACAATGAAATAACAATTAAATAAATATCATTACAATAAACATCTCGCAATTAACTAACAATTAAATAAAACTTAAAGGATCGTGGGGGATTCTCTCTAAGCCAAATCGTTAGTGCGAAAGAGGTGCTGACCATAAAAATAAATAATTACCTGCGGGTTTCTTGGCAAGCAGTAGGGAAAGTGAATTTGCGACTGCGTGCTCTCGAGTACCGGGTTTTGAACAATGGTGTTACCGCACACACAAATTAGTCACGAATGGCACGGTGAAAATTTTAAAACTAAAATAAGGATAAGGAAATGACGTGCGGATTTAAAACCCTGTTATCTAGTGGCCCTGCCGGATTGATAAGAATGACAATAGGTAAGGACATCCAAATAGAAATAAATGTGTCAGAGGGACAAACAAAATGGCTCTAACGAAGTGAGTTAAGGTTCTTTATTAAATCAGTAACTGATACTTAAGCTAAACTTGAGGTTACCAGGGAGTTGTCAGGCAGTGTCAGGAAGGATAACCGGGCATTTAATTTAGATGAACAGGTGTTGACACTAATCGTGGCCACGTAAAGGAATGTTTCAGGAAGGCACAGTCAATGGAGGCTGTCGTGGACTTTAAGGATGCAACCCCACCATTCATACCACGCGTCAGGCTATTCTATCACTCGAGAAGGGAGCACAC
This sequence comes from Picea sitchensis, assembly GCA_010110895.2. Classification (NCBI taxonomy): domain Eukaryota; kingdom Viridiplantae; phylum Streptophyta; class Pinopsida; order Pinales; family Pinaceae; genus Picea; species Picea sitchensis. Next base: position 10,522 of record SNQJ01S0173709.1, on the reverse strand, counting down.
AACAACACCAATCCACCCAGAAGAACCACACGTTTTTTGGAGGAAGAAGGTGGAAACGCTGGTTACAAAACACCAGGCTTAACATGCCCAATTAATGACCCCCAAACAAATGCCATTAACCCGACGCGACCCCCCCCAAAACAGGAACACGAAAATCGTGTAAGTAGCAAACAGTCAACAAGAAGGAAGCAATTACGCAGAGGTATGTAATTAGCTCAACAGATGCGAAAGGGGGAAAAAAAAACACACTGGCCACATGGCCTTACTGGTGAGGGACACAGCATGGGAAACCGCCCCGCTGGAATGCGTTCGGGTTGAAGTTAGGCATGGTTCTCCCAAGTGCCAAAGGTACCAGGTTTCAATACAGAAGTGCAAGTAGGTTGAAGCCATCAGTCAGACTCAGAACCATGCAAGAAAGGATAGACCAAGCTATATCCCAACGTGGACCCAAGACTCTTTGCAAATCTTCTTAGTTGCCCAGGAAGAATCTGCGTGCCTTACGAAAGGGTAGACAACAAAGAGAACACAGGAAGCCAAGGCCCTGTAAGCTTGGCTGAATTTAAAACATTCATTTAAGTCCCGTAAGGCTCACCTAACTGCATAAGGGAAGGATAAGTTTGTTCGCAAAAATCCAACACAGAAGACTCGATTGTGGGAGAGGAGGGCAGATGGTGATGTCAAAACGTAATTTCCAGTGGGTAAAGTCAGCAGGTTCTTTACATAGGGAGTTCTGCTGAAAAAAGGAGGGGCGAAAGGCTAGGGTTGACCCCTTAACTCCCACAGTGAAGATTCAAAATAGACGGTATCATTACACAAGAAATTACACGATGGAGATAAAACACCATAACAGTTCGCCAGTGTAAGGAGGAAAGTGACAGGCTAGATTCTCCAATGTTAGGCAGACTCAGGAACAACTTGGTGCATTGCTCATAAATCACATTTACCGAAATCGTACACATTTTTATTTTCAGCCCTTACCGGTTTACATTCACCGAGTTAATGTTTTAGCCTCCGTTACACAATTCTTAACCGCCGAAGCATATTAAAAATAGTCAACCAGCAAGAACTAAACATAGATTAAGCTAATATTTTTCTACTCATTACATAAGCAAATCTAAGTCATAAATGATACATTGTTTTATCATTCAAACAACAACACCATTTCATTAAACAAGCAGATAATAGTCCGGCGCTCTGTAATGGCTCTGCCAGTGCCTCTCAGCTGTAGACCATGAGACTACTGCATTTTCTCCGGCAAACACTATGGAGTCTCTTTCTGCTTCCCCTGCCCCGAGCTGCAAAGGGCACAACCAAAGTATACCTAGCTTCCCCGGCTGCGCCTCCAAGGTGACTACCACTCTATCTGTTGAGAGAATCCCCGACTCCTCCTGAAGCAGTCTGATTCTCCATTTCGACATCATAACCATACCTAATAGCTCCACCTCCTTTCTCCCTGGTATGCTCCTCAAAACCTAAATCATAATAAATTTAAGTTTAAATGAAACCTAAAATTCTCTCTTTTACAAGTGTCATGCATCCCTACCCTTCTCCATAAATTATTTTCTTTCTATAAATTAGAGATTATGGAATACCGCGTCCAATTTGTTTATAATATATATATATATATATATATATATATATATATATATTACTTATTTTCCTATTTAAAAGCATGTTATTCATCATTTTAATTTATCATCATCATCATTTATTTATCATTAATATATATATATATATATATATATATATGGAGTTAATAAAGAGATTTAAGTGATGACAACATGTATGTGGGAAAAGTAGATGTATAACATAAGAGAGGAATAATGAGAAATTAAGAGGATGGATGGTGATTTAATAATGTGAAATCGACATGTAAATGGGAAATGGATACTGGAAGATTAAGGTGATGGGTGATGGTTTAATAGTAATGAGCAGGGGATAATGAGAGGATAATGGTCTTGATTTTTTTTTGTTTTTTTGGATTTTTCTTTATGTTTATACTACATAGGTGATGTCATTCTCCCTCAAGTTAGGAACTAGTTTCTTCTTGTAAAATTTTTAAAACTATTAGATTTAATTCAAATCTTACCCTCGTCATCACCACAAGAATTTTATGAAGACCAACTATTGCTTAGGTGGGTTTTGTTTAATTTGTTATTTTTATTCCAGTGTCTGCTCTTAGGGTTAGACTAAGATTTTACCCTAAAAGTTTTAGACTTAGTGCTAGATTCTGACTGGGCGTCACTAGGTTAGGGAAGTTGTTTAAGAATTTCTTAAGGTGTTAGTGTCTTAGGGCTATTTAGGTTTGTTTCCTTCATCCCATCAATGCGACGTGCCGTGCCCTTGTGGACACACCACGTGCTCCAAGGTGCCACTGCGCCTCGTTCATTTCCTTTACGGGACGTGCCCTTCAAGGTGCACTCCATATTTGGTGGTGGTAGACATCACAGTCAATACTCCATGAATTGAGCTTGTGAGAACTAAGAATAGGAATAAGGCCCCGCCTTGTGCAGCCCATAGAATCATCGTGAAGCGATTATCATGATCGCCCTCACGGCATCGTGGATCCTCTAGCACTAGGTAATCGTTAACCCACGGTTCGAGCCAGGCGGGAGTGCTAGTAGGATGTGAGACTCATCCACCCTCACCCTCAACCTCTGGAATCGTGTGTGTGTGCCCCTTTACTCCATATGTGAGTCTGACATGATTATCGTCCAGCTTGCATCACATCGCAATCTTTGCATGTGAGAACATGTCAATATCATATCATCAAATCAAATGAAATATCACATTAAATCAATCAACCCAAAATCACACTCTCCCTGACTCAATCCGAAGTCAAGGGGTTCCATCATTCTCTGCATCCTCCAAGGTCCAACACCACGCACCTCAGCCTGTTAGGTCAAATAGAACTTTGTCTACATCACGCTAATGCAAAACATCATGTAGGTCTATCATAATGCATCATAATCAAGTATAAATGTTTAACGTGAAATTCCAAGATCACTTGGAGCAAGAGTGTCCTCAAATAATAAGTTTTCTCAGTCTTGAGGCTGGATGTACATACACCCCCTCTTGGTCCCAACTTCGTCCCGAAGTTTCTTAGTATAAATCTTAGAATAAAAAGTATCGATTATCATGAGTCTACCTAATCAAACCAAATGGAAACAGCTGGCATGTATATCGTCCTCCCAGTCATGGGGTCTTGGACTATAACTTATCCTTGGACCTTAACGATCACCGGATTACGTGATGGTGGCCGAACCTTGATGATCTAAGATGAGACCCGGCTCAGCGTGAGAGCACCCTCGTCAGATACCTACAATGAACTCATGTCAATCACATGTGGGATTACTAATATGTGTCGCCGGAGGCGGACCATGAAAAACGTTCATCGTATAAAGAATCACTTAAGGAGTTAGTCGATGAGCCCATGGCCCCTTTCTCCACAATCTCGAAGGTCTTGAACTGGGAGAGATTTTATCTCCCTTCCAAACTTGATCAAACTCTCATGCAATTTCACATGCAAGAATGCTCGATCGCCAACATTGTAACTACGGTCGACACAAAACGCATTGACATAACTCTTTTGTCGATCTTGGGCTTCTTTAATCCTTGTCTTATGGTTTCCTTTGCTCTTCCATTTCTTGGATTGTTTACAAATTCCACGAGGTTCCATCCTCAATAGATCAAAGAGGTAGATGCGGTCTCCCATAAAAGAACTCAAAGGTGTCATCTTAATGAATTGCTCACGGTAACTATTGATGTGTAGTCCTACCAGGGTAAAGAATTCTTCCCAACGCTTACATTGGTCCATCCGCGTACATCGCATATCTTCCAAAGGTTTGGTTAAGATTCGTTTTTAGAATTACATAAATACCGGTCTCCGGGTGGTACGTAGTAATAAAGTTAAGTTGAGTTGCCAAGGCCTCTGAAGCCTCGTCCCCGTCGTCCGAGCTTATATCCTCGGTCGGATATAATCTTCCTAGGCACACCATGTAGCCTCACAATCTCCTTGATGTCTCTCTATATGGTGCACGATGTCATGCACGGGGTAAGTGAGCACTCACCCGTCCGAGGTATATATAAAAATGGCATCGGTAATGCTCGCTAAATCTAATTTCAATCAACTATAAATCTCGAAAAACATTTCCGATTCGCCAGAAGGCATAATGGTTGAAGTAAAACTGAGTCGGGTGTCTATTCTCATTAACACCTCACCTCTAGGCATCTAGTAACAAATTTTACTATGTTGGCCTTCATTCCTTCCCGGAAGAACAAGAAGGTTTGGGTATCGCACATCTTCGTGACTCACAAGGTGGTCATATAGAAAATATCTGAGCTTCGCTGGAGATCAACATCCTCAACTCTTCGTGAGGCGGTACGTAAATCCGACTTCTAAACCTCAATAAACCATCACTATCAATGACCATCCTCATATCATGGTACCATCATTGTGTTTATTCCGATAAAACCCTTTGACTTACATTGTACGGTCATCATCGGTAAGGTGAGAATATTCTAGATTTCAATGCAGTAACTTACCCGAAAATATATTGTGGCACTCCGACCAAGGCATCTGCCACCGGTTCATTGTTCCTTTAATGTACGTAATCTCAAATTCGTGCTAAAAGCTACCAACAATTCCGACCCTGACGGATTGTAATTATTCGAGTAAACTGTGATGAAAATGTGTTGTAGTCCACAATGATCGGTCCTTAATTCAAATTTTCGTCCAACAGGTAGTGTCTCCAAACCTTTAGGAGTGAATTAGCTAATAACACCAAATCGTCGTCGCGTTCTCCTCGTTCCTTCTCAATTTCCTCGAAATAAAAGCAATCACTCATCCGTCTTGAATCAAGACTCCACCTAAAACTTCATTGGATCGTCCACGCGCAAGAAATTCGGCGTCCATCGGGGACCTTTAATATCGACATTATTGTCAACAACTGCGGCAACCCGAAGAAAGTCTTGGCGCATTTCGGTCCCAAACAAACTTCTTGTTTCTTACCGATTACCATTGATGGTTGCTATCTTGAAATCCTTGACAGAAAGCGAGTAGATACTATCTCGCTAATCCCATAAAACTATGCACTTCGGGGACATTCGTTAGCGTGAGCCATTCCATAATAGCCTCAACCTTGTTTGGATCCGCGGTAGCCGTGGAGATGACATGCCCTTAGAAGTGAATCCTCAATTGATAAAAGAGCATTTGGACATCTTCCCCTATAATTTGTGTTCAAGTAAACATTTGAGTACCAAGTACTGAAATTAACAAATTGCTTCTCCTGCGTCGTCCAAGAGTAGATCAAAATATAGTCAATGAATACTTGGGCGAACGTCAGAATACTCGCGGAACGCCTCGTTCATCAAACTCATGAATACTCCAGGGGCGTTTTTAGGTCCAAATGGAAAAATGATAAACTTGTAATATCCAAATCTCATCTTAAAGGCGGTTTCAGGGACATCATCCTCCTTGATACGTAACTAGTGATACCGATAAGTCTTGGAGAACACCGTCGCGCCCTTCAGTTGGTCGAATAGATCATCAATTCTGGAGTAAGGATATCGATTCTTGATCGTAGCCTTGTTCACGGATTGATGATGGTAGTCAATGCAGAAGCCTCCACTCCTTCTTCGTGTAAAATGGCGAGATTGCACCCACGGTGACACACTAGGGCGTCTCAGTCCCAGGTCCAACAAATCCTTAAGTTGCATTTTCAACTCTTGCAACTCCGAATTGGAGCATCCAATAAAGCGTTCTTGCTATCGGTTCGGTCCACGGTTTCAAGTCTATAGCAAACTCCAATTCTACTTATGGCGGCATCCCAGGCAAATCCTATGGAAATACATCCGCAAACTCGCTTTACCACTGGAAGTTGTTCTATACCTTCTGCTACTCTCTTTTTGTTTAGTGTGAGGATTGCATAAATCTTGCACTCCTTGAGCATACTCTTCCGTAATTGTAAGGAAGAGCCGAACCTCAAGGATACTCACGGTTCAGATCCCTCTGATCACCCCTCTCTATCATCGCCGACCAAGCTCGACCTCTTAGATCTTATGGTTGGAGTAACAAGCCTCATGCGATTCCAGCCAAGCCATACCATTCATGACGTCCTTAGGGTCCCTAATGTTATTGACGTACAAGTTGACCCATATGACAAATCTCCCAAGTTAAGAACTGGCAAGTAACCTTCCTCAACCTTTTGTTTTGGCTCAGAAGCCATCTCCTGGCTAAACTCATCTTTTATGCGACGCCTTGGCATCATGCAGGTTTGAGGCATCAAGACATTTAAACCTTGCATGCGGGCTGTCGTCAAGGCCCAACACAAACCTAATGACCTTAAGCTTCGATTAATTTAAGGTCGGATCTCGCGGATCAACCATAAAGCGTGCCTGGAAATGCTCGGGCAAATGCGACCTCCCTTTAAAGTAAAGCATTGAACTCATTGGTAACTCAATGAATTCCTCTGGTACTCTCGGAACGTTCCTCGAGCGGTTCCATGACCGATCATCGACCATGTTAAATTTTGCGGTAGGGCGTCTTCCACCATAGAAGAAGCTCCCTTTCAGGTTGAAGGACAGCCATGTGAACCTTCATGTTGGAAGTATAATTGCAGTGAAGCACCTCGCCATATTTTCCAACCATGCCTCGTGACTGCGCCTTCGGGGCACCGAACAGGAGAATTTGACCTTCGAGTTCCGGTGCAGCTCACGTATAGCGATTCGGTCTTGTACGTGAACCTCGATACAGAATTATCGGCACCCATCATCTGTCAATCAACTCTACATCACCGCTGCTACCTACTCATGTCCGAACTTTCTGGCCTCCACGGGGTTAGATCCCTCGGTGGATGCTCTTGGAGACATGCGCCTCCTCCCTCGCACCGTCAAATTACGCCTCCAGCGTCCTCTGGCTCCATGATTCACAGCACATACGCACAATCGCTCGATGCGTCAATGGTATAATAAAGGTAACTCATGTCCAGCGAAAGGCGAATCCCAAATTAAATTAGGTCGAGGCAGAGCTCACGATACCATATATTGGTATCTCGATCGATGCCCAACTCTAGTAACTGGTGCAAAATTTTTGTGTATTGTGTTTAAAAAAGTGGGTCTTGCGTGTATACAAACAATCGATGCATTCATTTCTGCGTTGCCACGGAAGCGATGAAGAATCGCCAGCCGCCAGTGAACACAAAGATGATGAAGGCGTGACAAATAGCGCATGCCTAAGCGATGATCACCGATGATAAGTAGAAGCCCGACTACATCTGTCCTACCTACTGATAGTGGGACCTCCAGTACACATAATCAATGCTCAAACCTAGGTTCCCATCGATTATAACCATTTAAGGTCGGGGCTGGTATTGCGAGGAGCGTGGAAGTGTCTACGCCCGCTGTCTGGCGGAGACCAAGCCAAAAGATAAAAACCTAATCATCAAGATTTTGAGTCAACACGGTCATCCACATTAAGGCATTTGGTGACAGTAAAACAATAATAACTCGTTAAATTACTCATTACGGTAATGCTTCGGAGGTGTAATTTTAATCGATTGACAAGCGAAGACGATTGGTGCAACAAGTCTGACCTTCGATTAGGTTAATATTTAAAATATAAATTACAAATTGCTTCGTATGATCAAGTCTAGTTTATCGAGGGTCAACATCCTAACTGCCATGACTTACAATCACTTCTGGCAACCCTTAAATCATAGTTCAATCTGGTAACTAATTTATTTAACAATTTAACTGTAAGAATGTTTATACCTTTATCAACCGACCTGGTTTGCATTAATAACTTCCTTACACACCCAATATGTCTAATTGTCTAAAATCATGAAGAACCTTTTAAATTATCCATCTAATAATTTATTGCACCATTATAAACTGTTGTGTCGTCATAGTACTATCTCCATCGATTGGTCTTACCATATTAGTATTGTTATAACTGATCTATTTTGCAATCCATAACCAACAATTATGTGCATATATATATAATATTCCAAGTACGGTTGTGCCTCTTCCCAATAATTACACAAATTCCTCATCCTTTAGTGATAATAATAATAAATTATTATGAATAAAAATAAATCAAAATCAAAAAAAAAAAAAAAAAAAAAAACATTAACCATTCCTAATATATGAGGATGTCTACCGAGGGTTCTATAAAATTCAATCCTCCATCCACTCTGCAATAATAAGGGTCTTATACTAAGATAGTGCCACTACAGTGTTGGTTCACCACATATCACGATAGTAAAGATTAACTACAGGATATTATTATTTAAATGGAATGAAGAAGAGGGGCATTACTAAATAAGGAAACTAAAGTACCCTTTCGGTGCAAGAACCTTTATTTAGCCATTCATCCATTAAAGTAATTACCCTAGTATCAACAACATCATTAGTTCAATGTTACTCATCACTACCAAGATTATAAATTCTCTGTCTCCCTTATCATTGTAAATCATTCTACCACCATTTAATTAGCAATTAAATAACCTGTAATTAAATAACACTACCATTACGTAACCACGACATAATTAGCATTCAAATAACAATCAAATAGCAATTAAATAAATATCATTACAATAAATATCTCGCAATTAACTAACAATTAAATAAACTAAAGGATGGTGGGGTTCTCTCCGAAGCGCCCAAACCAAATCTAGGCTGAATTAAGTGCGAAGAAGTACCGATATAAAATAAATAATTACCTACTACGGGTTTCTTGGCAAACGGGAAGTAGTTGCATCAGCCTGCTCTCCAAGGTACCAGGTTTAGACAATGGGGGGCAGTACTAAATAAGGAAACTAAAGTACCCTTTCGGTGCAAGAACCTTTATTTAGCCGTTCATCCATTAAAGTAATTACCCTAGTATCAACAGCATCATTAGTTCAATGTTACTCATCACTACCAAGATTATAAATTCTCTGTCTCCCTTATCATTGTAAATCATTCTACCACCATTTAATTAGCAATTAAATAACCTGTAATTAAATAACACTACCATTACGTAACAACGAGATAATTAGCATTCAAATAACAATCAAATAGAAATTAAATAAATATCATTACAATAAATATCTCGCAATTAACTAACAATTAAATAAAACTTAAAGGATCGTGGGGGTTCTCTCCGAGAAAAGCGCCCAAGCCAAATCGACTCAGGTGGTCTGAAAAGAGGCGCTCAGCCATAAAAATAAATAATTACCTACACGGGTTTCTTGGCAAACATTAAGGGAAAGTAGCTGCAGCTTGCGTGCTCTCCAAGGTACCAGGTTTAGACAATGGTGTTACCTTTTTACAAATTGAATGCGAATACCACAGGTAAAAATTTTAAAACTAAAATAAGGATAAGGAAATGACGTGCGGATTTAAAACCCTGTTATCTAGTGGCCTTGCCGGATTGATAAGAATGACAATAGGTAAGGACATCCAAATAGAAATAAATGTGTCAGAGGGACAATGAAAAGGCTCTGACGAATTGATTTAGGGTTCTTTATTAAATCAGTAACTGATACTTAAGCTAAACTTGAGTTTACCAGGGAGCTGCCAGGCAGTGTCAGGAAGGATAACTGGGCATTAATTTATACGAACAGGTGCTGACACTAATCGTGGCCACGTAAAGGAATGTTTCAGGAAGGCGCAGTCAATGGAGTCTGTCCTGGACTTTAACGTGGCAACCCCACCATTCATGCCACACGCCAGGCTGTTATGTCACCCAAGAAGGGGGCACATTGCAGCGCCATTCCTCCCAGAAGAACCACGCATTATCTGGAGGCAGAATGGGGCAACGTCGGTTACAAAACTCCAGGCTTGACGCACCCAAAAAATGACCCCCCCCAACAGTCGCCATTAACCCGACACAACTTCTCCCAAGATGGGAACACGAAAATCGTGCACGTAGCAACAGTCATCCAGAAGGAGGCAATTACGCAGAGGTCTGTAATCAGCTACACATATGTGAAAGGGGGAAAAACGAGCACATCGGCCACACAGCCTTACTGGTGAGGGACACAGCGTGGGCAACTGCCCTGCTGGAACGCGTTCGGAGTGAAGTTAGGCATGGTTCTCCCAAGAGCCCAAGGTACGAGGTTTCAATACAGAAGTGCAGGTAGGTCGAAGCCATCGGTCAGACTCAGAACCACGCAAGAAAGGATAGACCAAGCTATAGCCCAATGTGGACCCAAGACTCTTTGCAAATCTTCTTAGCTGTCCAAGCAGAATCTGCGCGCCTTACGAAAGGGTAGACAACGAAGAGAACGCAGGAAGCCAAGGCCCTGTAAGCTTGGCTGAATTTAAAACATTCATTTAACTACCGTAAGTCTCACCTAACTGCATAAGGGAAGGATAAGTCTGTTCGCAAAAATCTGACACAGAAGACTCGATTGTGGGAGAGGAGGGCAGACGGTGATGTCAAAACGTAATTTCCAGAGGGTAAAGTCAGCAGGTTCTTTACACAGGGAGTTCTGCTAAAAAAAAGAAGGGGCGCAAGGCTAGGGTTGACCCCTTAACT
>SNQJ01S0173708.1:0-16905 GCA_010110895.2 Picea sitchensis | reverse complement strand
GGGTCATTCCTCCTCGTACAGGGTTGTTAAGACTTGCACAGCCAAGTCCTTTTTCCAGGTTCTTGCTAAACCTTTCCAAGGAGGGAATCTCTGTGAAGAGATCTATTCCGGGGCATCCCTGGAGATAGATAAGGGTAAACAACTTCCCGCGAACGGGCTGGAAGCCTGACTTGGTTCAACTTATGCATAATTAAATTCATTTATCAACATAAGCCATGCGTGGTTTCTTCTGTTATAAGCGTATACAACTACTAGTATTGATAAAAATACTACTCAGACATTCTTAAAATGAAAACATTCACAGTTCCGCAGCTTATGAGCATAATTATCAAAATACATATATTTCAAGGTGCTAGAGGCAAAACACTTATCAGAAATAACACCAGGATTAAGCAACTACTGAGAGGGGTGCTTGTTTCCACCCAACCGTAGGCTTAAAGGCTCCCAACGGATTTACCACTAGCCACCCCCGAGCTAAGACCACAATGCTATGAGACTGCGTCTTTATTTTCCAGTGACCAGGAGCGAAGGTTGCAATCCTTCCTCTCTGCTATCACTCACTCTGCTTACTGCCAGAGTTCTCCCCTCGTGTCTGCCCCCAATCGCTTCTACCCCACGCCTTATCCTCTTGTGAGGTTGCATGTGGCACGATTACCCTCGCGCTGATCAGGTCTGACGGCTCTACGGATGGGAGGTTCACCTCCCATCCCTCATTAAACCATCTACCTACCAGCCTGCGAGGCATTTAATTCGGGGCCAGCGAGTTGCTTTTTGTTCTCCAGGCCAGTGGAGTCCAAATATGGTATTAATTCTCAGTGGAAGTTAATGCCACCTTTCCAGGTGCCTTCCACCGCCATCATGGTCTCTTTTTTGCACGTCCCTTCTCAACAGTCCTGCAATAAATTCAAAATGTTATTCACATTTATTGACCTTTTACTCCAATTCCATTTACATCACATATTCACATTTATGGGTTTGCCATAGTTCTTGGCCAGTCCAGTTATATTTACAAGCTAGGGGAAACAGGGTGTTACACATCATGGAGGGTAGCAGAGAAAAATTTCACATCTAAATCTTCAACATCATCACTAATGGGATGAAGCTGGAAGAAGCCCCAAAAATTGCACATGTGATCCTCGATACTGATTGCATCATTTCTGGTGAATTTGGGCAACCATTTTTCATACTTTGGGGACATTTTCCTAGGGTATCTTGGTATAGCTATCATGTATAGAAGTTTGAAAAGTTTGTATGACCATTGTTTTTGGTTATTGGCTTGGTTTGGAATGGCAGTCTGAGTTCATGTGCTAGACATTGTGTTTAAGGGAAGATTGCCTCCAAAAAGTGATTTTACTACAAGAGAGTTTTAGGGAGGCTTTCTTCTAAAGGATTGGGGAGGGTTGGTGTACCTCCTTGTGGATTATGGAGTTTCGAGATATTTTTCTTGAAATTATCGAAAAAATGAGGGAATCACCCTCAATGGAGTCACTAGGTAAGCTTGTAAGAAAATTTATCTGGATGAAGGCTTACCGAAAAAGTGTCGTTTGAGGAATATTGACTCAATGTTCCCCAACAACGACGCCAAAATATTATCACACAATTTTTACTTTGATAGAAGGAGAGGTAAAAGGAAAGCAAATTGGCGTAACTTGAGGTTATCCTATCACTGTCACCTCAATAAGATTCCTCTTTCTATTTAGGTTTGAAGGCCCAATGGAGACGTCCCTGGTGACCTGGGGGTTTCAGAAGGCAAGGTCAAAATGGATATTAAAAGGTCTCCTCTCACAAGTCACCATTGATCAGAAAGTTCTAGGTTTATAATCAATGAAGTCATAATATATCAAGATGTACCTGCCCAGAGCAAAGTAACGAGAAACTATATATATTGCAAGTACAACTTGTTGTTTAACACTTCATAAAACCACATAATTTCTCAATAAAATAAATTGGCTGATAATGATGAAGTAATCATAAAATTATAAAAACAATATTTATGAGGAAATACTTCACAATGAGTGCCTTGAAACAACTTCAAAATGACTAAGAACAATCAACCATTAACATCATAATACTAGCATTTATTAGAAGCAAACAAGGCAATGCATTAATCAACCTTTTCAATTGCTTTTAGAAGATTTTAATGCTGCAATGTAAGGTTGTATCTTACTTTAGTAACAAAAACAATAATGTTAGTAGGTTACGCTATTCTAGTGTTAGAAGTAGTTAGTGAAAATCTTAGAGTATAGGTTTTTATGGTTTTGATCAATCACTCAATAAGGAGTCTTAGACCAATTCTTTTAGGGAAAATGGGGTCAATGATATGGCAGAAAATGTTGAAGGAAAATGATGATAGTATGAGAGTCAAATACAAGAGGGATGAATAGATTCAGTGTTGGTAACCCAAGGCTCCAACTATCAAACCCTAGGGGAAACTAGCTACTAAGGTGTAGGTAACCCTAGGCATTAGTAGATTTTCCTCCCTCTTTAACTCAATGATGAAGCAAAAAATGGATAAGATGAACCAAATAAAACTAGGGTGTTGCAATGGCAAGGCCCTAGAAAATGTTTCAAGAAAATCGGCCTCTTGATAAGATCTAGTAGGTGAAGTCTTTTAAAGCTAGGACAATAACATGTGTTAGTCTTCCTAGGGTTTAAACAAGAAATTTCATAATCTTCATGTAAATGCAAGATAAAAAAGACTATAACCATTCAATTAAGAAGTTTTGCAGGATTTTCACTTACATACATCAAGAATCATCAAGAAAAACCCTAGATGAACACTTCCACCAAGAAACTTACCAAAATACTCCAAGATTTAGCCTTCCTCAACAGGTGCGCCTAAACTTTCATCCAAGTATCCCTATACAGGGCACAAATTTAAGTCCTCACAAGTGTGAGTGAAAGATGATGAATAAGACAAGGGTTAAGACCCTTATTTATACAATATTAATGACCATAATTAGGTAAAAAAAGGCCGACATGGCCAGTTACACATAATATCCAGTTTTTACATTAAATCTCACAATAAAACCCTAAGTCAAGCTGTAATGATGACATCATGCCCATTTAGGGTGACATTAGGCCTTCTTAGGGAAATGTTGGCCTCATGGAGAAAAAATTTAGGCCTCCTTGGGCATTAGGACCCCGCCACATGTGCCACATTGACACACAACTTCCTCCAAAGCATCCAAAACATTGGGTGACCTAGGTGATTTCATGGGCCTTCCAAGGCCTACATCATGGTGCAAACGGAAATAACCCCTAGGTCCAGGCCTGCCAGGATTTTCTTGGTTGAACGTCTTCCTCTCTCTCTGGTACAAACCCCTGATCTGTCTCTACCCCTGGTTGGGTCTCAACATCCATCTGGTGGGATTTTAGCCCTATGGAGTTTTGAACTAATCATCTCCCCATATGTACCTATCCATTGGGTGTGGACCTGCAACATAAAAAAGCATTCCCTCCATGGGCTCATATGTCACGGGTATCATAATAATGCCAATCACATCTAATCATCAAGTTATTTAAACATGTGCATGAAACCCCCTTTCCAAGATAAGTGCTCAAATATGTTATACTATTGTACAAGCCAGGTTTGGAAGGGGAGGCTAGGATGTCCTATTGGGCTAGTGATCATTGAATGTGGGATGTTTCCAGGTGAATTCAAATCCATGCCATGTAAGTGGATGAGGTGGTAAGGGATGTCCGGGCAATGGGTGCAGTGATAACAGGGAAATGTATGGCTTACCTGTGGGTGCCTTTGAAGAGGGTGAGCTACACCTTATCATGTATGCAAATGTTTCCAAGACCATTCATGCCTTTTATATTTTATTATTATTTTCTTTTTCTTTCAAGAGAATAGTTAGGGGACACTTCCCTGGCATGGTGACCAGTGGTGACAATGTTACCCACAAGTATTTCATGGAAATGAGAAGGTTGGCTCGTGATGAGACCCCCTTTCTCTTGGCTATGCCACCAAAATCCACTACCCTAGCATGGTGAACATATGAATGGTAGTGTCATACTGCTACATTCCCATGGATCTAATAGGCTGGCTTGTGATGATACCCCCTATCCTCCAACTAGGTCTTGTTTTATTATTTTTACGGGTCCTTCTGTTTCTTTCTGAGAAGCATTATATTTCTTTCTCAGGGATCCCTAGGCGAAGCATATGAAGGTTTCATTATTTTGGATTTTATATTTTTCCAAATACTTTTACCCTCTGGGACTTTATCTCCTTCTTCCCACAAGGTAAGGTACAACCCTTGGCTAGTTTGGCTAACTCAATGCCCCAACCAGTGTATGGGATGGATGAGTGGGAAAAAGATGAAAAGTGGTATGTATGGTGGGAGCGGAAGATGACCTTTCATGAATCCCCCTAGTGTAAAATTAAATCCTATGGGAACCAACTTACTAGGGCATCCTGTCATTCCACTCAGGTGTGGTCAAGTGGAAAGGCATAAGGTCCAAGCATGCGTTAGAAGAAAAAAGAATTAAATGCACATATTAATTTTTTTTGAGAATCAGAGTGACACATACCATGATACCAGACTCATTACCTCATGGATCAAGACCCATTTCTACTGTAGGACTAGGCTAATGTGATGGATGTTTCTACTGCTGACAAACTGGAGACGCTGAAGAAGAAAAGGATGGGCCCTCCAGGGCCATGCTCAAGTCGTTCAAGCTCCTGGTACTCCGTGTCTAGGACATGTGGGCCTTGATACATTAGTTATCCCTGGGATAGGGGATAACAAGCCTTATGTATGTAACGCTCAATGTATTACATCAAGAAAATAATCCAATGAAATCCCCTTAAAATTTGTCAAAAAGTGTGTTGGACCAAGGAGAATAAGTGTGCAAACTTTGAGCAAAATATAATGGTTGATAAGGGAGTTATTCAAGCAAATGATTTAGGATTTTTGCAGCCCTAATGGTTGAAGATGTAATTATATAACAACAGAAAGAAGTAGTGGGATAGAGGCGATGCCCTAGAAAGGGAAGACTCCTCTCATTGAGGCAAACCAACTCCAAGCAAGAGATCTTTTAAAAGATAAAAATTCATGTTTCCCAAGGCAATGATATTATATCTCCAATGCAAAAAAAATATATGACTAGTGCCTTTACTATTGGGTTAATAGATTCAAATGAAGTAAGAGATAGAGAAGCTACCTCCTTGGGGGTGTAAGCCATTTTACTTCCCAACGAAAGTTTCTCTAGATAGGGTTTAAGCTAAGAGGGTGTATGTCCTTATACTTCTCTTAGAAAAAACTTGTTTAATCAATAAGATGAAGCAATACAATTATGAATACTATGGTGGGGGTGTATTCCCTTATACTTCCCACCTATATCCTAGCACAACAATCCTTGACCTGAAAAAATGATAGCATAATAGTAAAATACCATACCAAGATCAAGAGAGATACTAAGATAAGCCACCATAAGAGCTCGAAAAACATCATCCAATGCTAGCTCCTCACTCCTTCATAAACCATTCATCAAGATAGCCATAAACAAGTGCACAAGAGACAATCTTACCAAAGACAATGGAAATTCCATGCCAATACTTCTCACAATGAGGGAGAGTTATGTTAAAATGAGATCTTATGATCTCTTATTTATAAAAATGTCACCAAGGTGACTTGTCCACAAATTAAGGGGTAAAACACAATATTAGGGGTCAACATCCCTAATCTTTCCCCATTTACAAAGTAATTCATTTAAAATTCACTTTTGCACATAAGAAAGCCCTAATTTTAGAAGGATGTCTCCCGTTTAGGGGACGTTTTTCCACTTTGAAGAAGTTGTTGGTGTTGGATAAGCATGGGTAGGCCTCCAAAGTCAACATGTCAAGCATATAAACACTTTAATCATGGTGAATACCCTGTTCTCCTCAAAACATCCATGTGTTAAATGATTGGCACCTCACCACCATGCCCTAGCCCTCCAAACATGACTTCAAGCTCAAAAAGAGGACGTTTTTCCCCTCCTGGGAAAATCATTTGGAAAGTGAGGGATTGTTACACATTAATTTTGTCATCCCTATGACCGTTAATGATGTAAACCTATATGTTTCCTTCAGAGGGATCAGTGGCCTGAGTTCCTGAAGAAAGAAGGGAGAAGAACTTTTTCTGAGAAAAGAAGTTGTATTTCCCTTTGTAAAAACCCTATTAAAGAGGATTTTTGCATGCTGCACTATAGCTAGGGTGCAAAAATGCCTGATTTTCACAGGTTGCACCATAGCTAGGTCACGAAGTGCTTGCAGGTTGCTATATAGGCAAGGTGCAAGAATGCTCATACGTGGGAAAAACGAGCATATTCTCGATGCTTCTAGAAGGAGAAACTTCTATGGTGAGGTGGCATCCGAATGGTTTGGATCTTACTCGCTTTCATGATTTAGTGGGATCATCCTAACCTCCTCACCTTATCCTCTTCAACTTATAAAAGGAGAGGAGCTCTCATGGAGAACCTCACCTATCCTTCAACTTATAAAAGGAGAGGAGCTCATGGAGAAGGTTAGCTTTGATTTTGGAGCTTGGATTGAATTGAGATTTGGAGATTAAATTGGCTAGATGACCTATTTTGTCAAGATAGATTGTGGACATTATCAGATCTATGCCCTCAGAATTATTGGAGTGGAAGTGTGGGGAATGAAGGAAAGTTGAAAGGGACCTTACAACATCACAAGGCCATGGTTGCACTCTTTCACATTTAATATGATACAAAGAGAATATGATTCTCTCCTATAAATCTTGCTGTGTTTTATCAGATGGATTCCTTGGATCACATACATAGTTCTATATTGAGTTTATGCTATTACTATCACTTTGGTTGGTCATGTTCTTTTGGTGGGTTCATCATTCTATGAGAATTGGAATGGAGCTAAGATGGCAATGGAAAGACGGTTGACGCTTTAAACGGTATGTCACCTATCCCTCTTTTAGTTAGTAAATCTAATATCTAAAACTTAAGGAAAGGCCATGTTCCTAAGGTGTTTTGCTCTAGATCCAGGTGGATCTAGGAGGATCAGTTAGTGTTCGCATATATCATTTTATCCTATAACAAAATTATTGTTGTCTCCTAATTGGGAAATGGTGGATTGTTTCCTAGTTAGTCTATTTCCCTTGCTTTGATTTCTCTTGTTTTCAAGCCTCCGAAGTCGTGGGGAGATCCATCCACTCTCTAGATCTGAAATTCTCACTTCTTATATACTCTTTGTCCTTTCCCAAATGCCTTTGTTTGATGCATCGCCTCCGTGACTATACCTCAGATATGGCCCTCAGAAAACCTTTTGATTTTCACAATTTCAATCGCTTAGAACTAGTGCTGAATACTTTCGCGACCCCACTCCCATTGCTAGCCTGGCTAAAACTATTGATTTCTCAAGACCGTGAATATATCACCGGGCTTTAACTTGTTTGTAATTTTTTGGATTGGGTCTTGTTATATTTTGTTTCCCATTTTTGCTTTGATTAGCTGGTTTGAACTTTTGGAGCGTATATTGGTTTGTTTATAGTCTTCTTGACATTCCTTGAGTTTCTTTTAACCATCTTTGCTTTATTTGGTTTTGGGGCTGATTAGTCTCTTGCTTTGAGTCTCTTTCAATTAAAAGTGTGTGGCTTTAGAATTGTTTGTGGAAAGATCAGATTTCTTATGAATAGTTCACTTTAAAACAAAAAAATTTAGTTCGGGTTTCTTTGTTTTGAGTCTATTATTTCTTTTAGTGCGAAATTTTAGAAACAAAAGATTTAATTTCTTGATTTATATAAGATTGGGGCATCCCTTTGCATTTGGAAGTAGTAAATCTCGGTATGATTTCACTATTTTGAAGTCTTAAATTTGGAAAATTTTCCTCCTATGAATGAGGGGTATGAATCGTATTGGTGTGCATAGTCTATTTCTCATTTCTTAAAGATATTGATAATAGGATGAGTTTTAAAATTTTGGGACATTGTGCATCCTGAATGATAAATGTTTTTCCTTCTTGTAGCATATCTCATGAAAATGAAAAAATTGCATCTTCATCTCTTTTGCATAAATTTTGAGTCCAATCAAAACAACATATTGTCCATGCCATCTTCATTTTGAGTAAATAAATGTACTTTTAAAAATAAAGTGCTTATAAAAATTGATTAGACATTTTATATTTCTTGGTAGCAAACCTAATTAGATTAGTCATAGGGATTTTGAATAAAGAGATGGGAATTCTTCTAAAGCAATCAAACAAACTTAGTATCCTGCGATAGGGAGAGTTAACTCCACTTACTACATTTTGTCCTAGGAAGCCCTCCTAACACAATGTCTAATCACGAGGTTGCATTAAGATCAACAAAGTAATCAATCATGCTTTGTTGGTCTTGGTGTAGATTGCACGGGATATGGGGGTCACTTCTAGAAGGTATACTCCACACCATGAGTGGAAGCCTTTCGGGAAGCTGGATTTCGTGCTAGATACCATGCTCCTTTGGCGCAGGATCGAATCAGCACTGTTTCCCCAGCATCACTGTAGTAATTGGTAACTCCAGTGGCCTATCTCTGCAGGGTTCTTTACATTCCAGGTGATTGTAGGCAAGTCTTCATGGTACCTGGAATCTACATTGATCAAACTCACTTGGGCTCCTTTTGAGGGTATGCCTAATGACATGTGGGATCCTTGCACTGGCCAGTGGGTAAGTCCTGCTAAGCATGTCGCCAATATAACTTCTTTCCACCGGGCTTATATCATCTCCTTCATATTGTCTCTCGCTGACGCTGGGATTTCATCACCAACTAGTGCTCATCAGGAGAAGGTTTTGTTTTCTTGTTTGGCTTACTAGATTTTTAGTGTGCTATTTGTTTTCCTAGAGGACTCTAGATTGGATATTTATTTAATGGCTGCAGCCTTCAATGACTAATGAAGGAACCCCTACCTGTGGAATTCCTTTGTTTTTCCCTATGAAACATTGGTCCTCCTCACATCGCTACTTTGAGCCTTCCAAACTCACAATTGGATTAAATGATGGTTGTTTTCCACTGTGTAATCCCGAATGCAATTAGTGCTTCACCACAAGCACTTTCCCCAAGAGGATCAACATGAAGTTGATCCTTCACCTTCTTCATCAGTAATATCTTCTTCACCTTGCAGGTTGTTCTTTCGCTTTCACCTTCTTCGCCGAGTAAAAGATAAAATAGTAACTTGCGGGAATAAGAAGAAGGAGAAAGAAAGATTAAGAAGAATAAATATAAACAAGGGTCAAAAACTCTGGGATCCATCGCCAAACATGTTGGAAAACAAATCCAGCTAATGTTAATCATGTTGAGTGTTGATGGTGTCAAGATCACCTAAACAACTTGTAAGCCCAAGTACCCTTGCAGATTTGTAAGGGTAGCCATCTTAAGGATTGCTTTGTCTATCCAAGGTTATAGAAGCATGGCTCATACACTCGGTCTATCCTCCTCGGTCAGTCATTGATACCCTCCCACAACTAGTCATGATATATTTGGGAAGAAGAAAAGTCAAGCCAAGTTCCCATGTATGTTAAAGGAGTCATCTTACCCACCTTTTCCCTCATATGGACGAAGCCTGAAATTACTGGAAGACATGATTGTTTCATAGCCTCAACTTCCAAATTCTTGGTTTATCGTGAGTTTTCTCTCAACCCCCTATAGTTGATGGAATGATCACTCGTCCCTTCACCGTCATCACGGGCTGATCATGCCACTAATCCGTTCACATCCTTTAGTTGAACCAATGGGATGCTGGCCGAGATCCGATCCATCCTCTACGATCCCACTCTCCTCAAGAGAGTGGCACCCAAGTGGTCGATCCATTTCTATTTGTCGACCCCATTCTCCCCTTTGGAGAATGAAACCCAAATGGTCGATTCCGGGATCTCGTCATCGGTTTATCCTACTCTCTCGCTAGAGAGTAAACCCGATACTACCTATGTTTTCTCATTGATACAGAATCTACTATGCCAAGTATATTCCTCCTCCTTCTCCCGTGGAACCCTACAAGTAATGAGGTCATCCATTTTGATTTCAGTAAGGTGCTAATTGGACCTCGCCTTCCATCTCACATTCCTTTCCAGACATAATATAGGTTTGTGCTCTAGATGTTCCCGTATACTGATAGATGAAGGTGCGCCCATTAGTATTTTGTCCTCTTTTCTTGGCAAGCTTGCTCTTCAACTTCTTGTGCCTAAGCATGCTAATCTCGCTAGTTTCTAATGTAAGAACTAGTCAACCTTTTAGGGACCCTTCCTCACGGTAACTTTGTGAGGGAAAAATTTCTTTATTGATGTCAAGGTAGTCCAAGACTTCTGATTTCACTTTACCTTGGCTTAGATTATGTCTACCATGAAAGCCATTGTGTATACTCTTTTCGTGTGATATCTTTCCTCGCGATGGACGAGTTGTGATTGCTGATCAACTTTCATTCATTGACTCTCGACCGGATTGCCTCCCTAAATGGTTCTTATATGCGAACGGTATCGCCTTCCCATATAGGTCAATTATGTGGCATTGTCACCCATGGCTTCAACTCTATGATGACTTAGATCCAGAGTTGACATGGTGATCTCTTCATAGGGTTGTTAGAGCCTGATACGTTATTCTTGTCGCGAATTCTACATGGTATCCTTTCCATAGTCATTTCTTTCCTTCCTGAAGACCTCTTTGAATTGTGACGAAGTTTTGTCCCTTGACATGGTGTCCTTAGTGAAGATTTCTCGGAATCCATGATCAAGAAGAGAGCCTTGCGATAGCTTTGCATCTCTAAGGCAACCCATTAAAAATGAAACAAAGATAGTCTTGGAGCATGCCTTCATTTCAATCTCAACAAATGAAACCACTTATGAGGATAGTTTTTTGTCTCAGTGGATTAACCTCGCTAAAAATGAAATAGAGGTTACGAAAATAGTTCTTGTTTCCGGTCATTGCTAAAATGAAATAGTTTTCCTTCTCTTTGTTTGAGTCAAGTCCTCATCTAGTATTGAAGTTTCATTTCATTCTCCAACTGCAAAGGAGAATGAAAAAAATCTTGGGGGGCATTTGCCTTAGCCTCGGACTTCATGCTGAAGTTATTGAGAGCCATTAGCTTCTTGCTTCAATAAGTACCAACCATGGGAATTCGTGGATAATGCATTGGGAAGTTCAAGCATAGTTTTACTTTGTCTGCTTGTGTAAAATGAAACCACCTAACTCAATCATAGTTTTCGCAAGATTGCAAAGATGAAACCGTGTCCAAGCTATTAGTTTTGTTTAGTTTTGGTGATTGTGAAAAATGTAAATCTATCCTACATAGTTTTGTTTCTTTGTTTTGTGCTTATGTGAAATGAAACTAATCTTGAGCTTAGTATTTGTTATTTCTTGTACTCAGAATACATGAGAATGTGACCGAGTATAATTTTATCACTTTTTCTGGCTCAACAAAGTTATAATGGAAAATGAACCTCCTTTGGAGTCTTATTTAAGTTCTTTTTAGACCTTCTAAACATGAAAAGAATGTCGAAAGTGATCTTGTTCTTTTCATGCTCAAGGAAAGTATTTGAAGTTGAAAACGCTTATTGAGCTTATAGCTTTATCTCTTTTCTCGGTCTCATCAAACTAATCCCACGGCAAAGGAACCGAGAGAGTCTTTAAGTGTTTTTCTGCACTCTATAATCATGAAAAACCTTCGTTTTTTCTATCTCTAGACTCGTTAAAAAAACATTGACAGCCCATACTCGATCAACCACTCATTCCTAGAGTTTGTTAAATATATTTCCAAGGACCTTATCCAAAGTGGATGAGCCATATTACAAGCATATGTTATCCTCCCTGCCTTTGTAAAATAAAGAGGTAATTTCACCATAAATGGTGGGGAAATTTTTTGGAAAGAAATGTGTCTAAACCTCAGTTCTCCATGGAAGAGTCACCTTGAACATGACACCCTTTCAATATATTTATGTCTAGGTTGGAAAAATCCACTCATCTTGGTCATTACCCTTTATAAGATTTAAAATTGGTCTGTGGATCCCTGTTGTTGAGTCAAGATTTTCCAAGACAAATTGGCTCGTCATCAATATGTTCAAAGAGAAGTTCAACTCGTAAATCCTTCTATTGTGTCAGCCGTTTTTGTAGTCTTTAAGCCTTTTATTGTGTCGGCCATCCTTGAGTTAGTCTCGAATCACTTGTTACTCTAATCTACATCATCTTGTTAATGGTTTCATGTCATTGATGTGGGATACATTACACCTCATGTGATCTAGTCTTTCCTCGACTTTAACCCATTATCCAAGAATTAGACTTAGGAAATAATTGGTACCTTGAAACTTTCATGCCTTAATGGTAGGTTTCCTTGCTTTTGATAATGGGTTTTCATTATTGACCATCAGACGGGATTTCTTGGCCGAAAGTGTTCGAATTTTAGCTCATTAACTCACATCTTGGATTGTACCGGAGTACCTTGGGATCATTGACATTAATGGTGATTTCTACCATGTTAACAGCTTCCTATCATTGACCGGTAATCAAGCTGTTTCTACCATGTTCGATTTAAAATACATGTATTCGCATTTATTGGGATTCATAAGAGCAGAGGGTGGAGATGAAGAACCCTGGATATTTTCTTACGATCCGTTAAGTGTTGATTATATTCAGGTAATCAGAACATAGATCCACATTGTATGACCGTATATTTCAAATTTGACTTTTAATACATAGATTCATGTGTATTCTTGGTGGCTATGTTTAGATTTGATTGTTTGCATGGATC
Source organism: Picea sitchensis (assembly GCA_010110895.2). Taxonomy (NCBI): domain Eukaryota; kingdom Viridiplantae; phylum Streptophyta; class Pinopsida; order Pinales; family Pinaceae; genus Picea; species Picea sitchensis. Next base: position 4,172 of record SNQJ01S0173708.1, on the reverse strand, counting down.
CACAGTATGTTTGTAGCCATGACTATCTTAATTGACATGGATTTCGATGTCGACATTTATGCCTCGAAATATTTATATTCGAAAAGATGGGAATTCTACCTTCAAGATGATATATTATTGTATCAGATTTCCTTTGTTCATATGTGTTTCCGACCGACCGATTCTTTATTCCTTATGATATTACCTCAACAAAGCATGTCAACTATCACCGTTTTAACTTCATACTTTCAGGGGCCTCTTCATATTAATATTATTTTGTCATCCCTATGATCTTAAGGATGCAACCTATATGTTGTCTTCGAGGTCATATTCTGAAAGTCCCTTGTGGGCTGAAGAAAGAAGGAGAAGAACTTTTATGAGAAAAAGAAGTTGTGATTTCCTTTGTAAAACCCTATTAAAGAGGATTTTACTGTTGCACTTACAAAATTAGGGTGCAAAAATGCCCGATTTTCACAGAGGGTCGCACTTACAGAGCTAGGTCGCCATGTTCATAGGTTTCTATATATGTGGAAAAGTAGAACGTTCAATGAAAAAGAATGAGAATCTTCTCGATGCTTCTAGAAGGAGAAACTTTCTCATGGTGAGGTGGCATCCTAATGGTTTGGATCTTACTCACTTTCATGATTTAGTGGGATCATCCTAACCTCCCTCACCTTTATCCTTTTCAACTTATTAAAGGAGAGGAGCCTTGCATGGAGAAGGTTAGATTTTGAGATTTTTGGATTAGCTTGGGTTGGATTGAGTTTTGGAGATTGTTAGCTTGGATATATGAGCCATTTTGTCAAGATAGATTGTGAATATTATCAGATCTTATGCTCTGGAATCTATTGGAGTGGAAGTGTGTGGGAGAATGAAGGAGGTTGAAGGACTCCACACATCAAGCCCATGGTTGTAATCTACCTTCTACATTTAATATGATACAAGCACATGATTCTTCCTATAAAGTTTGTTGTGGGTTCTTTATTGTATGATCTCCTTGATCACATACATAGGTTTATATTGGTTTATGCTATCACTATCACTCTTTGGTTGGTTATGCCTTTCATAAAAGGTCTTAATTATCCTATGAGTGTTGGAACGGGATTAGATTTAGGATGTATGAGAAACGCATCGCTAAACGGTATGTCACCTATCCCTTAGTTAGTAAATTCAATATCTAAAACTTCATGAAAGTGTTATGTTCTAGTGTGTTTTGTTCTCTGGATCTAGGTGGATCCAGGGAGACTTAGTGTTCAGATATATCGCATTTATCCTATAACAGGTTGGGCTAGGTTTTCCAAGTCATACTGTCTTCCAAGTCCTGGACCATTCTCATCTCGACATGTAGGCCCTCATCCAACCTATGGGCGCAGTAGGGCCCCATGAAGCTTCAAGCTATTCTTGTTCTCCCAAAATTGTCCACCAACTAGGTCCTAGTTAAAGACAAATGAGTACTCCCTTAAAGGATCTCAATTCATAACATCAAGATAAGTGAATCCAATCAATAAATAATCCATCTAAGCATGTGCATCAAATATAACTATATCAAAAAATTAACATCTCAAAGACATTATGCAACTCATGTCAAGCTTGAATATGAGAGGGTTGGATTTAGGGTGTCCTATTGGGTAGATCTTCCTAGGTCATATGAGAGCTTCCTGATATCTCTTTTGGCCATGTAGGAATGAAGGGTCAAGACCAAATGGGCATAGGGCTCATGACATACTCCATTCATTTGTTCCTTTCTTCAGAGAGGGTGTGGTACTTCCACTTAATGCATTTTTTTCAAGCCCATCAATTTCCTTTATCTTTCTTTTAGTATTTTCTTTCAATTTAGCATATGAGAGATTAAAGGTCATCACCGCATGGTGATCAGATGATGGAAATGTTACCCACAAAAACCTAGTGGAAATCCCATTGATCATGATGAGACCCCTTTCTCTCAACCATGAAACCTGGTGAGATCCACACTCGTTTGGTGACTAGATGATGGCAAATGTCATACCACTAGATACTCATGGATATGATATGTCTGTTACACATAAAAATACCACACCCTATACTCCTCCTATGTCAAGTGTTGTAAAAAGTGTCATATACACCTCGCCATGCTTTTTCTGCATACACCTTGACACCATGAAATAACATATGCCACAATCCATGGTCAATGTGGAGGAGAAATGGCCATATGAAGGTCAAAATACTATGTGCAAAATGAATTCATATTTTAATATTCATAAAAAGAAACTAATTTAGTGTGAGAATCCACTCACATTTAGTTTCCTAATCTTGAGGAGAATTTGAGAATCTCATCGATGGTTGAGATATTTTCCTCAAACCAAAACTTAATTTAGTGGATCTTTAGAGATATTTCCTCTTTAAAATACTTGAGAGATATTTCTCCCTAAAATCCTTGAGGGATCTAGTGAGTGATCTTCTTCCATGGTGGTTAACCCTCAAAATCCTATATAATGAGGGCTTTCCATGGAGAGGATGAGGAAGAAGGAAGCTTGGATATATCAGACTTATGATAGTGGGATTCATACAAGGGTCTAGACGAGGAGAGCTTGGAAGAGTGTTGCATCAATATCCATGTTTGTAAGTATTCTCGTTGGGTTCTCATTTTAATATACTTAGCTTATTTCCTTCAAGCTTATGTATTGTTGCATGTGCTTGTGTAATGTTCCTTCAATCTCTTTGTAGATAAATTGTTTTGATCTAATCTTGTAGAGTAGGAGTCTCTTTGTTCCTTCCTTTGTTGTTCATTGAATTGCATGTAAATGAAGCTATGCAAGGGCCTTTGGAACATAGTTACTAATTTAATGAGAACTCCACAGAGTTCTCAGCTTTGGGGGTCAAAGTTTTTACTCCCATTTTAAAATGGTGCTACCTGTAGCACCCCCCCTCCGTTTTTATGTGGTTTTTGATATTTTAAATTCTTTGATACATAAGGTTTCCACTTTTGTTTTAAATGTTTTTTTCATTTATTTTCAAAATTGTTCAATTTGTTTTTCTCAACGGTGTTTTTCATCTATTTTCAAACAATTCTATTTTATATCTTCTTCAGACGGGGTTTCTTTTAATCATATTTCCATGCTCTATCCAATGTTAAAATATTGTACACCATTTTTTTTTTTTTTAAATTTAATTTTTTCATAATTATGTGTCTCATAAAGCCTTGTCTCCATTTTTCTTTAAATATAGTGAAAAATATCATTTTAACACATTTTTTTTTTTTTTTTTTTTAACACATTTTTTTACATAGAAAATAATTGTAGTTAAATAACACTATTTTTAAATATTACCAAAAATATATAATTCATTTTTGGATCAATTAAACTAAAAAAATAAGAAAACAAAAAATTGAAATAAACCTAAAAAATAAAATATATATATATATATATATATATATATATATATATATATATATATATATATATATATATATATATATATATATTAAAACAAATTTATATTAAAAAAAAAATTATTCAAATATATATATATATATATATATATATATATATATATTAAAAAACAAATTTATATTAAAAAAATAATCATTCAAGAAAACTATAAAACTTATTATATATAAAAAAATAAAAAAAAAATAAAAAAAAAAATTTAAAAATATATATATCCAAAGTAAGAGAAAATAAAAATAAAAAATAATTATAGCTCAAAAAACATTAAAAAGATGGAAAACCCCCCAAAAAAAATTTAAAAACATATTAAAAAAACCTCAAATTAAAATTTTAATACAAAATTTAAAAAACAATTAACAAAAATAAGTTAAAACGCATTAAAATTACAAACAAAAATTAAAATTATTAAAAAAAATCTTAAAAAATAAAATTTAAATAAAAACAAATTCATTAATATATAATTTGTTTTTTATATATAAAACATATAATATATATTATTTATATATATAAAGCATATAAGATATATGTTTTATGTATATAAAACATATAAGATATATGTTTTATGTATATAAAAAACATATATTATATATAAAAAAACATATACAATATATGTTTTATATATATATGGAATTTTTTTTTAAGATATTTATGAAAAAATATATATTTTTAAGGTGTTTTAATTTAGTTTTGTTAAATATGATTTATTTTAGATGTTTTTTTTTTAAATATTTTATTGAATTTTGTTTTTCTTATTTTTTTTTTTAAGTT
>SNQJ01S0173705.1:0-20309 GCA_010110895.2 Picea sitchensis | reverse complement strand
TTTGAAACAAAAGACTTCCCTGGGTTGATAATTTATGTTTCACTTAGTTGTTTAAAATTAATTAAGCAATTATAGTGACCAACACCAACGGTGCAAACCATAGGACGGTTAAGGGTGCACTAGCCCCTAACCGCCTCGGCACCTAGGCATATGGCGCATATGACCGTGCGCTAGGAAAACAAGTGGTTAAGTCGTTATTCCCGTTTCAAACCGTATAACTCCCGCGCATTTTAATCCACCGGTCATATAACAAAACCACGGGTTATAACCCCGCGCATTTAACCATTGGTTATGGTTCAAACCATGCGCGCATATGTTTAATACAATGTAACATATGGTATATATGGTATGCAATTACAATTCTCGCACGATTTGGCTTTTACAATGGCCATATGTTGTGGAATGAAACCACGGGTTGGGGCTAAGCCCCGGCCTGCCCCCCTTTCCATTGAATACAACTATCAAGTTTAAATATATGTGCGTGGATATATGAAACAAAGAAAAAGGCCGGCATAATGGTTAGCAGAAGGTTGTGAAGTCTTTACATAAGAGGGGAGGTCCGGGGGTCGAACCCCGCAGACTCCCATTACATTTTATATAACACATAAACCAAATAATGAGAGGGACACGTGGCGCCCATGGATTGGGCCACGTGTCCTCATATCATTTGCCATCAATCGGACACGTGTCAACATCCAACTTTCCAGCAATCAACCAATAAAAAACTACCATGTCATCACCGTACGGTCTGTATGGCCCTGCCACGTCAGACCATACGGACTGTACGGACAGGTACAGTCAGCATCAATTTTTTTGCCTGTTTGGCTTGGCGAACAGATCGTGATATCTTCTTCATACGGACTCCGTTTGAGAAAGTAAATATACCGCTGGAATCAGGAAGACGAGACGGACGCAATGGAACTGTTTTCGTCACATTCTGGGAACTTTGAAAATTGAGCAAAATTTGATCCCCTGATCAGTTTTCCATATCTATGAGACAAAGCTTATTTATTAGAGCCTGAAAGTGTACACTTTTCACCTCGAGTGTACGAGTCCCGCCTCTTTTCTCTTCTAGGTGGAAGACTAATGCAAGAGCATCACAAACATCGCAAGCAACAAGCAAGCGCAAGGACAAAAGACAGCTGGAAAGCACCAGCGCACATTTTTTTTGAAATATTTTGAACCATTAATGTAATAGTTAAGAGGAAGCACACTTAGATATTGTAAATAGATCATGAGTGATTCGCTCTCATCTGTAGTAGGTAGAGTCATTTATGTGTAGTAAATGTAAGTAGGTAGCTTTGAATTGCGGATTAGACAGTTTAAGGAGTTGGAGGGAAAACCAACTATAGACACCCTCATCTTGTATCATTGTAACATGAGCATGATCAATAGAGAATAGAGCATAGAGGAGGAGAAATACATTCAGCTATTAAGAGAGAGAGAGAAGAGAGTTGTATTTGGAAACACCCATGTACAGAAGTCCTGAATTAATACATGAAGCTTTGATTCAGACTTATGGTGTTGTGATATTCTCTGTGTATATATGTTGAATGCTATGCTCATAGCTATTTTACTCTTTCCGTTATGCATTTGTTGTTATGCTATGTATGAATTATTTCTAGTTGAATGTTTGAAATCTGAGGGAGAGATTAAGGAATGAGTTTCAATTGTTTCTCAACCTGAGTGAGTAAAATTCCTGCAAGGAGTGCAGTGGAGTTTGTCCGCAAGGAGTGCGTTGACAAGGGTTCAGATTTTTTTTCTCTGAAGCTCAGGAGGGATACATTTATTCTCATTCTCGTTGAAGTGCAAGTTAAGCACAAGAGCCATGCAAGGTGTGCACAGGCCGAGTGAAGTATCAGAGTTACAACCTGAGTGAAATTGTTGAAGGACTGTTGTCGTAAGGAGTGCACAGAGTCGAAGAGGTTCAAATACTAGAGCGTATTTGAAGAAGTTACACAAGGAGTGTGCGTAGGAGTTATCCCCAGAGTACTTGAGGATTTCAAGCAAGCTCAGGAGGGATAGAGTCTTCGAAGTTGTCGAANGTGGACAAGTTTCGTGAAGGATTACCTTGTTCATTTCGCAGGAGTTGTCAAGGAGGCATTGGACGGTCGGAATTATCCAAGGGAATTTGCGAAATTCTGAGAGACGTTAGATCTTGTAGAGGAGTAGGGAAGTTACGACAAGTATTCTTCAAGAGCAAGCTCAGGAGAAATCGGACCATAGGATCCAAGTTGACAAGGGCCGTTGGATCACTCACGAACTCTCATTTCGTGGATTTGCGAGTTGAAGGACCAAAAACCTTGCATCAAGATTCGTGAAATCACGAAGTGCGAAGTCCGAACAAAGCGAGAAGTTATATTGTGGGGCCATCATTAATAACGAGTCGAAACTCGACATTTCTTCATTTCGAAGGATAGGAGGTCGAGACTTTTGTCCCGAAAGTCCCCAAGTCGCGAGTTGCGATAGGGAGTAACGAGGAGTTTGGGATCTCGACACTTCGGGTGTTGGGATACAAAGGAGGCAACGTTTGGGGAGCGAAGTCGCGAAGTGCCGAAGCTAGGCACGAGAGACACATGGCAGAACCACAAGGTGGGTCTGGGTGATAGACAGGCGGACATGTGTCACCTAGTGAAAGGAGTCAACACCCCGTTGACCTCTCGCGTCTCGGGGATTCGTGAGATAAGGGAACGAGAGTTCAACCCTTCAACTTGTGAATTCATGAGTAGCAAGAACACGAGAGGGAAATATAATGTCGCTTCTCAGGGGTTTGTGAAGGAAAGGTGCCAAGGTTGGATGCTGAAACTCATGAAAGTGAGAGTAGCGAGAGGTGCTAGTGTTAAGCCTAGTTGGTGGTCATGCGTGGAGGACGCCGACAAGGGGAGGAGCCATACCGATATATACACTTTGGGTATAATGAATTCAGAAGACGAAGAGTTGAGAGACTCGGAAGGAGAATTTTAGAAGCCACAAACTCCGAAGTTCCGATAGTGCGAGAAATACGACCACATTGTTTGGTCAGGGGGAGATTGGATTTTTATGCTTCATATTTGATCGCGTGGGCTCAATTCATAAGGACCTATGGAGAAGCACCATTTTATGTGTGTGGGATTCCCTGAAGAGGAATCAAAGAGTCAATTCGACTCAAGGGCAGGAATTAGAACGATCCTATAGCAGACCTTGACTCAAGGGCCGACAGAGGGTTGGGGGTCTGCATCAAGTGGTATCAGAGCACATAAAGATTTCTTTGCTTTCTGTAGAAGGGAAAAGAAATATCCACCATGCCGCCGAGAAGATGAGATAGGAAAACACCCGATCCACCAGAGGAGAGGGAAATGCTAGAAGAAAGGGGTAGGCAGGTGCCAAATCTAGCCATGGAAAGAGAGATGCATAACATATGCGCCAGACTCGTGGACGTGGAAATAAAACAGAGGCGCACAGCCGTTGTTGGAGATGTCAGTGAATATGAAAGTGAAGATGAAGCTAGAAATGAAGGAGAAGAAGTTGCAATAGAAGATGTAGCAAATGAATGCCTGATTAGGGTTGTTGCAAGGATGGGTTCTAGAGAAAAAATGGACATTCCAGTATATGAGGGAAACCTAGATGTGGAAGAACTTCTAGACTGCATTAGAGCTCTGGACACATATTTTGACTATGAATATGTTGAGGAAGACAAGAAGGTCAAACATGCTATCACAAGATTGAAAATACATGCAGCATTGTGGTGGGATGAACTACAAGCTGATAGACGCTGCAAAGGCAAGCAAAAAATCAAGAGTTGGGATAGAATGATCACGAAGATGAAGATGAAATTCATACCCAAGGATTACCAAATTACTCTGTTTTGAAGAATGCAGAATTTGAGACAGAAGATGATGTCAGTGAAGGAGTACATTGAAGAGTTCTACAAGCTAAACATTAGAGCAGGTCATCACGAAAGTGATGATGAAAAGGTTGCCAGGTATATGAATGGTCTGTGATACGACATTCAGGATGAGATGAGCATGATGATCATTCAGACTGTATAAGATGCTTATCATATGGCTCTGAAGGCTGAAGATAAGCTGAGCTGAAAGCAAATTCAGAGAGGCTGAGGCAGAAGTCAACCCAGAGGAAAAACAGTTGTCCAAGATAGGGATCAGAATCCTAAGGAAGAGTGGAAGAAAACTCAACCTCAAACTAAGAGAGGTGGAAGCTCACAAGGAGGATAGTATGCCGAACAGAGAGGACAGTATGTTGATAACAACACTTTTCCTCGCACTAGAGGAAGAGGAAGAGGCAGAGGTGGAGTAATAAAATGCTTCACATGTGGAAAGAATGGACAAAAATCTTATGAATGTCCAGATAATAAGAAAGAAAGAGGTGAGACTCACTTTTCCAAAGAACAGAGATGGAATGTTGAGGCTGAGGATGCTGAAGGTGGAAGATCACTGGTGATGAAAAAGTTTCTCTTAACACCAAAAAAAGAGGCGGAGAATCCAGTGCAAAGGAACAGTCTTTTTCGGATTGCTTGCAAGACCAAGGATAGGGTATGCAAAGTCATTGTGGACAGTGGTAACACAAACAATCTCGTTTCTACAGAGATGGTAGAAAAGATGGAGCCGGAGACTATTAAACACCCAAGTCCATACAGAGTTTCATGGCTACAAAAAGGACATCAGGTAAATGTCATTAAACAATGTTTAGTTGAATTTAAAATAGGAGGATATAACGATAAGATATTGTGTGATGTCATTCCCATGGATGTTTGTCATCTATTGTTGGGTAGACCATGGAAATATGACAGGAGGAAGAACACATACACCCTAGAGAAGAATGGGAGAACTCACATGTTGTTGTCGATTAAGGACAAAGAGGTGAAACCTGAGGTAAGAAACACTGTACTTCTCATGAGTGGGAAGGAACTTCTTAAGAAGGTTAAGAAGAAGGAACATCCACAATTCATTGTGGTCAGGAAACCTAAATTTTTTTTGACCAGCACAAGAGTGGATGATCTACCAGAGGAATTCCAAAAGCTATTGGAGGAATTTGCTGACATAGTAGTGGATGAACTACCTCGTTCGTTGCCACCTATCAGAAGTATAAGTCATCACATTGATCTCATACCTGGAGCTATTTTACCAAACAAAGTAGCGTACAGATTGATGTCGCAGGAGAATGAAGAGGTCAATTGACAAGTCCAGGATTTGATGGACAAAGGATTGGTAAGAGAAAGCTTGAGTCCATGTGCTATTCCGACAGTACTTAGTCCAAAAAAAGATGGAGGCTAGAGGATGTGTATTGACTCGAGAGCGATCAACAAGATTACCATCAGATATAGATTTCCATTACCAAGGATGGATGATTTGATGGATTGCTTGAGTAGAGGGAAAAAAATTTCGAAGATTGATTTGAAAAGTGGATATCATCAGATTCATATGAGAGAAGGAGATGAATGGAATAAAACATTCAAGACCAATGAAGGGTTTTATGAATGGATTATTATGCCATTTGGCTTAACAAACGCACCGAGAACTTTCATGAGATTGATGAATGAAGTCCTGAAGGATTTCATCGGAAAATTTGTCATTGTGTATCTTGATGACATACTGATTTTCAGTAAAACAAAGGCAGAGCATCTGAAACATTTGGCTACAATGATGAAGAGGCTATAGCAAGAGAAGTTGTTGATAAACATGAAGAAATCCTCATTCATGAAGACAGAGCTCATTTATTTGGGTTTTGTTATTTCTGCAGATAAGTTGAAGATGGATCCAGATAAAGTGGAGGTGATTAAGAATTGGCCATCACCGAAGAATATCTTTGAAGTTCGAAGTTTTCACAGATTGGCTAGTTTCTACAGAAAATTCATTAGGAATTTCAGTGGAATTAGTGCACCAATGATGGACATAGTGAAGAAGAGACACAAGTATTTTCACTGGACAGAAGAAGCTGAGAAAAGCTTCAATTTGTTAAAAAGGAAAATCACAGAACAACCAATTTTGGTGTTGCCGGATTTCAAAAAGACATTTCAAGTAAAATGTGATGCAAGTGGGTTTGCAATAGGGGCAGTCTTGAGCCAAGAAGAAAGACTGATAGAATACTTCAGCTAGAAGTTGAATGAAGCCAAAATAAAATACTCCACATATGATAAAGAATTCTATGCAATTATCCATGCATTTAAGAAATGGAGACACTATTTGATTCCTAAGGATTTTGTCTTATACAGTGACATTCATGCTTTGCAATTTGTGACTCAATAGGAGAAGTTGAATCAAAGACATGTTAAATGGGTTGAATACATGCAGAATTTTACTTTTGTAACTAAGCATATTTCTGGAACTGCTAACAAAGTTGTTGATGCTTTGAGCAGGAAATNTTCATGAAGACAGAGCTCATTTATTTGGGTTTTGTTATTTCTGCAGATAAGTTGAAGATGGATCCAGATAAAGTGGAGGTGATTAAGAATTGGCCATCACCGAAGAATATCTTTGAAGTTCGAAGTTTTCACAGATTGGCTAGTTTCTACAGAAAATTCATTAGGAATTTCAGTGGAATTAGTGCACCAATGATGGACATAGTGAAGAAGAGACACAAGTATTTTCACTGGACAGAAGAAGCTGAGAAAAGCTTCAATTTGTTAAAAAGGAAAATCACAGAACAACCAATTTTGGTGTTGCCGGATTTCAAAAAGACATTTCAAGTAAAATGTGATGCAAGTGGGTTTGCAATAGGGGCAGTCTTGAGCCAAGAAGAAAGACTGATAGAATACTTCAGCTAGAAGTTGAATGAAGCCAAAATAAAATACTCCACATATGATAAAGAATTCTATGCAATTATCCATGCATTTAAGAAATGGAGACACTATTTGATTCCTAAGGATTTTGTCTTATACAGTGACATTCATGCTTTGCAATTTGTGACTCAATAGGAGAAGTTGAATCAAAGACATGTTAAATGGGTTGAATACATGCAGAATTTTACTTTTGTAACTAAGCATATTTCTGGAACTGCTAACAAAGTTGTTGATGCTTTGAGCAGGAAATGTTTGATATTGCAGGAGTTCAGAGTCAAAACTTTGGGTTTTGATAACCTCAAGGAAATGTACACAGATGATCTAGATTTTAAGGAGGTGTATGAAGCAACTAATAATCCAATTCTCAGGGACAGAAATCAATGGACAGAATACATGATCCAGGAAGGATTACTGTTTAAGGGTAATCAAATTTGTATTCCAAAATGCTCCATGAGAGAGAATTTGCTGAAGGAGAAACACATTGGAGGATTGGACGGGAATTTCGGTCATGACAAGATGTTCTCAAAGTTAAATGAGTCATATTTTTGGCCAGGAATGAGAGTAGACGTCAAAATATTCGTGGATAGATGTAGAATTTTTCAGAATTCAAAAGGAAAGAGGCAGAATGCAGGCTTATATCAACCATTACCCATACCAGAGAGGCCATGGGATGCAGTAAGCATGGACTTCATATTGGGGTTGTCAAGAACACAAAGAGGGTTTGATTCAATCTTTGTGGTAGTAGACAGATTTTCTAAAATGGCACACTTTATACCATGTCAGAAAACTAGTGATGCAACTCACATTGTGAGTTTGTTTTTCAAAGAAGTCATTCGACTTCACGGCTTACCAAGGAGCATAGTTTCGGATCAAGACACCAAGTTCGTGAGACACTTCTGGAGAACCTTATGGAAAAATTTGGGAACAAATTTTTCGTTCAGTTCAGCTTATCATCCTTAGACAGATGGACAGACAAAATTTGTCAACAAAAGTTTGGGATACTTGCTGAGAAGTTTGGTGATTGAACATCACAGTCAGTGGGACAATATTCTACCACAGGTGGAATTTGCTTATAATGATTCAATCAATAGAAGCATGGGGCAGAGTCCATTTCAAATTGTTTATGGAATGCATCCAAGGGGAGTTTCTGAATTGAGGGATTCAGAATAGAATGCAACTAGGAGTGCTAGTGCAGAATATTTTGCCGAGGCAATGAGGGAGCTTCACAGCCAGGTGAAGGAGCGATTGTAGAACTCAAGCAAGGAGTATAAGCACAGAGAAAATCAACATGGGCGACAAATTCAGTTTGAATTTGGTGATTTGAATCTTGCACACTTGAGAAAGGAAAGGTTCCTGAGGGGGACATATAATAAACTGAAAATGACGAAAATTGGACCATGCCAGATCATAAGGAAATTTGGGGCAAATGCTTATGAGATTGAATTACCTGAGGGGATCAGAATTTCTGCGATATTCAACATCTCAGATTTGTACCCTTATAAAGATGAAGAAGCAGAAGTAGGTAGTGAACAACCAGAGGTTCAGTGGGATAAACAGATGCCAATTGCAGAGAAGCCACAGTTGGAAAGCATACTGGACAAAAGAGTTAGTAAGAGGACCAGGCGAAAGGAATATTTTGAATACTTGGTCAAATGGAAGGGACATCAGTTGAAGACGCTAGCTGGGAAAATGAAGAAGAGATCCAAAAGCATGGGCAGACTGTGCGAGAGCTCATGGACAGGAGACCATGAAAATTTTCAAGCGAGGGAGTATGATGCAGGAGCCTCGCAAACGTCGCAAGCAGCAAGCAAGCGCAAGGATGGAAGACAGCTGGAAAGCACCAGCGCACATGTTTTTTGAAATATTTTGAACCATTAATGTAATAGTTAAGAGGAAGCACACTTAGATATTGTAAACAGATCATGAGCGATTCACTCTCATTTGTAGTAGGTAGAGTCATTTATGTGTAGAAAATGTAAGTAGGTAGCTTTGAATTGTGGATTAGACAGTTTTAAGGAGACGGAGGGCAAACTGACTATAGACACCCTCATCTTGTATCATTGTAACATGAGCATGATCAATAGAGCATAGAGGAGAAGAAATACATTTAGGTATTGAGAGAGAGAGAGAGTAAAGAGTTGTATTTGGAAACACCAATGTACATAAATCCTGAATTAATACATGAAGCTTTGATACAGACTTATGGTGTTGTGATATTCTCTGTGTATGTATGTTGAATGCTATGCTCATAGCTATTTTACTCTTTCTATTATGCATTTGTTGTTACACTATGCATGAATGATTTCTGGTTGAATGTTTGAAATCTGAGGGAGAGAGTAAGGAATGAGTTTCAATTGTTTCTCAACCTGAGTGAGTAAAATTCCTGCAAGGAGTGTAGTGGAGTTTGTCTGCAAGGAGTGCATTGACAAGGGTTCAGAGATTTTTTCTCTGAAGCTCAGGAGGGATACAGTTATTCTCATTCTCATTGAAGTGTAAGTTAAGCACAAGAGCCATGCAAGGTGTGCGCAGGCCGAGTGAAGTATCAGAGTTACAACCTGAGTGAAATTTTTGAAGGACTGTTATCGCAAGGAGTGCACAAAGTCGAAGAGGTTCAAATACTAGAGCGTATTTGAAGAAGTGCTGCAAGGAGTGCACGCAGGAGTTATCCCTAGAGTACTTGAGGATTTCAAGCAAGCTCAGGAGGGATAGAGTCTTCGAAGTTGTTGAAGAGAAGTTGAAGAGGGATAGTTCCTTGAAGTGCTGAAAGGAGGCATAGCGAAGTTGTTTTGCAGGTGGACAAGTTCTGTGAAGGATTACCTTGTTCATTTTGCAGGAGTTGTCAAGGAGGCATTGGACGGTCGGAATTCTCCGAGGGAATTCACGAAATTCCAAGAGCCGTCAGATATTGCAGAGGAGCAGGGAAGTTACGGCAAGTATTCTTCAAGAGAAAGCTTAGGAGAAATCGGACCGTAAGATCCAAGTTGACAAGGGCCGTTGGATCACTCGCAAACTCTCATTTCACGGATTCGGGAGTTGAAGGACCGAAAACCTTGCATCAAGATTCGCAAAATTGTGAAGTGTGAAGTCTTGACAAAGCGAGAAGTTCCATTGTGGGGCCGACATTAATAATGAGTCGAAACTTGGCATTTCGGCATTTGAGAGGATAGGAGGTCAAGAATTTTTTCCTGAAAGTCCCAAAGTCGCGAGTTGCGATAGGGAGTAACGAGGAGTTCGGGATCTCAGCACTTCGGGTGTCGGGATACAAAGGAGGCAGTGCTTGGGGAGCGAAGTCGCGAAGTGTTGAAGCTAGGCACGAGAGACATGTGGCAGAACCATAAGGTGGGCCCAAGTGATAGACAGGTGGACACGTGTCACCTAGTGAAAGGAGTCAACACCCCGTTGACCTCTCGCATCTCGGGGATTCGTGACATAAGGGAACAAGAGTTCAACCCTTCGACTTGCGAAGTTGCGAGTAGCGAGAATCTGAGAGGGAAAGCTAATGTCTCTTCTCGGGGGTTCGTGAAGGGAAGGTGTCAAGGTTGGACGCTGAAACTTGTGAAAGTGAGAATAGCGAGAGGTGTTAGTGTTAAGCCTAGCCGGTGGTCACACGCGGAGGGCGCTGACAAGGAGAGGAGCCATACCCATATCTGCACTTCGGGTATTGTGAATTTAGAAGACGAAGAGTTGAGAGACTCAGAAGGAGAAGTCGCGAAGCTGCGAACTCCGAAGTTCTGATAGTGCGAGAAATACGACCACATTTTTTGGTCAGGGGGAGATTGGAATTTGATGCTTTGTGTTTGATCGCATGGGCTCAATTCATAAGGACCTGTGGAGAAGCACCATTTTATGTGCGCAGGATTCCCCGAAGAGGAATCGAAGAGTCAATCCGACTCAAGGGTAGGAATTAGAATGATCCTATAGCGGACCTTGACCCGAGGGCCGACAGAGGGTTGGGGGTATGCATTAAAGACCATGATGCAGAAGCATCATAACCAAGCCAACAAAGAAAGATAAAAAGAGGGGGATAGATGGAAATGCAGCAGTGCACATTTTGAGAATGTTTTGAATTTGAAAATATAAAACATTAATGTAATATCTGGGAAGATACTTTTTCTTTTATGGTTTGGAGATTGTAACGCAGATCATGAGCAGTTTGTAACGCAGATCATGTAAAGTAGTTTTAGAGATTTTAATTCGATTAGATAGTTAGAGCTGTAGGAGGGAAAACTCTAGAAAGCTCCCTCATATGTATTGTATGGTAAGATTATTCTCATTGTAATTGGAAGAGATGAAGAGAAAGAGAATAGGAGAACAGAGCAGAAGATAGGTTATAGAAGATTGTATAAGTAGATAGCAGTTTCTATTGAACCCATGTACAGATGCACTTGGATTAATATAAGAAATATTTGATCCAAATTCATGGTGTTTATGAATTATGTTTACATCTATTGAATGGTATGTTTACAGTTTTCTTATATGCTATGTTATGCATTTGTTTCAATGTTATTTGTGTATGTATGATTTCATGTTGAATGTATGAATTCCGTGAGAAGAAGAGTATGAGTTTCAATTGTTTCTCATCCTGATAATTCCTACAAGGAGTGCAGTAAAGGTCCGCAAGGAGTGTGTTGACAAGTTCTAAGTTTTATCTCAGAAAATCTCAAGAGAGATATCATTGTTCTTATACCAGCAGAAGTGTGAGTATAGCACAGATTCGTGCAAGGAGTGCATAGACCGGTTGAAGTCTTAGACTTTTCCAACCCAGTGAGTGGTTGAAGAGTTACTATCACAAGGAGTGCGTAGAACTAATAATTTCGGATAATAAGAGATTATCGAGAAGATGTAAGAAGTGTGTGCAAGAATCCCTTAGAAATATTGATTTTGAAGCGACGTATAAGATCAGGAGGGATAGAGACTTTGTGGAGTTCAAAGGAAGGATGAGGCTCATAGAGGCTTCACATAAAACCAAGTTCAGGAGGAAAGATGCCAAGTTGTTTGGCCAGGAGTTGCTAAGGAACTCAACGGACGGTCAAAATTCTCAGAGGGAGAACCATCGATTTTTCATGGACCGTTGGATCCAGTGGATCAGCGGAGGAGTTAAGACTGAGTGTCTGTCAACACTCATAATATCAGGAGGAATATTCGTCGTTAGATCTGGACCGACGAGATTCATTGATCTAGTACTTTAAATTTTGGCATTTTGGGATTCAAGAGTGTGAAGAAAGTCGTGACGATAAGTCAAGAGTCGCGAAATCCTGTCAAGATCTGGGTCGTCATATCATAGAAGGATATGGACCATCAATCTACAGCAAAGAAGTCATGAATTCAGACTTCGAGAGAAGGAGAGGAGGTTGCAGCGTAAACTCCCGAGTCACGAAATTTCAATGTGCTCGGAGGTGGACCCCAGGATGTGACTAAGGTCATATGGTCGAGGCATAAGGGAGGAGTTGAGGACCCGTTAGCCCATTTTGGGGTTTCAGGGATTGAAGGAGTCAAGCGGACTCACAATAGGAATCGCGAAGTCACGAAAACCGAAACACCTTTTTGGGTGAAGGTCATGGTCATATCGGTTGGTCACATGGAGTTGAGGTTTGTGCCTTGTGCTTGTTCGCACAAACATAACTCTAGAACGACCTATGGTTACAAGTGTGAAGATTTCAGCTAGGAATCAATGAGTCACTTCGACTCAAAGGGGAGATTAAGAATTATCCTTAGACCGGGAGGTCACGCAGAGCCTACTGAGGTAGGGGTGCTGCGTCAGGTGGTATCAGAGCTTACAATCATTATTTTCTGTAAGCAAGGGAGACAGAAGGCAAGTTGTGATTTGAATTCTACATGGAATAGATTTAAACAATGCCACCCAAAATACGTCAAGAGAGACCAATGCCCGATCTAGCCGTGGAAAGGGAAATGAGAGAACTCTGTGCTCGATTAGATGCTATGGAGACAACACAAAATTTTTTTGTTGATGTTGGAGATGTCAGTGAATCTGAAAATGAGAATGAAGAAAGACCCGACAAAGAATAAGTTGCAGTCGAAGATGCTGCAGAAGAACGTTTATTCAGAGTTGTTGCAAGAATAGGGGCTAGAGAAAAAATGGACATCCCAATGTATGAAGGAACTTAGACATTGAGGAGCTGCTAGATTGGTTTAGAGCTCTGGATAAATACTTCGATTATGAGGATATCGAAGAGGATAAGAAAGTAAAACATGTTGTCACTAGACTGGAAGGGCATGCAACACTATGGTGGGATGAACTATAGGTTGGCATGCATTGAAAGGGAAAGAAAAGAATCAAAAGCTGGGATAGAATGGTTGCAAAGATGAAATCCAAATTCATACCCAGATATTACCAAATTAATCTGTTTCAAAGAATGCAGAATTTGAGACAGAAAGGGATGACAGTGAAGGAATACACTGAAGAATTTTACCGGATAAACATTAGGGTTGGTCATCGTGAAAGTGATGATGAAAAGGTCACCAGATATATGAATGGTCTGAGATATGACATTAAATATGAGATGAGCATGGTGACTATCAGGAATGTAGAAGATTCTTATCAGATAGCTTTGAAAGCAAAAGAAAAAATGGCCCGAAAGCAAAGTCAAAGGGGCAGAGGTAGAAGTTAAAGTAGAGGCAAAGTAATTGCCCAAGACAAAGTACAGAAGCCCAAGGATGAAGAAAAGAATCCCCATAATCACCCTAAAAGAGGAGGAAGTTCACAGGGAAGACAATATGTCGATAAGAACACTTTTACGCGAGCAAGAAGAAGAGGAAGAGGCAGAGGAGGTGAAATAAAGTGTTTTATTTGTGGAAATATAGGACACAAATATTTTGAATGTCCTGATAGAAAAAGATATGGAGGAGGCGAAGCTCACATTTTAGAAGCGCAGAGGTAAAATGTTGAGGTAGAAGATGAAGAAGGTGAAAGATCCTTAATGATGAGGAAAATTCTCTTGAAGCCAGAGAAAGAGATGGAGAATCTAGTCCAGAGGAATAGTTTGTTTAGAAATGCTTGCAAGACCAAGGATAGGGTATGCAAGGTGATAGTGGATAGTGGAAGCACAAATAATCTAGTATCCATAGAAATGGTGGAGAATATAGAATTGGATATAGTTGCACATCCGAGCCCATACAAGGTTTCATGGTTGCAAAAAGGACATTAGGTAACTGTCACTAAACAGTATTTAGTTGAATTTAAGATAGGGGGATATAGAGATGAGATCTTATGTGATGTTATTCCCATGGATTCTTATCATATTTTGTTGGGGAGGTCGTGGCAATATGACATGAGTTCATGACGGAAGAAAGAATATCTATACCTTGGAGAAGAATGGTAGGACGCATATGTTGCTGCCAATTGAAGACAAGAAGGCAAAAGTAGAAACAAGAAATACTATACTAATCATGAGTGAGAAGGAACTTCTGAATGAAGCCAAGAAGGGTGAAGAAATGCAGTTTGATGTGGTTAGTAAACCTAGAGTCATCTTGACAAATACTTCAATAGATGATCTACCAGAGGAAATTCAGGAACTATTGGAGAATTTTGCTGATATAGTGATGGACGATTTACCTTGTTTGTTGTCACCCATCAGAAGTATAAACCATCTCATTGACCTTATACTAGGAGAAAGTTTACCAAACAAATAAGTGTACAGATTGATGCCGCGGGAGAATGAAGAAGTTAAGAAACAAATCCAAGATTTGATTGACAAAGCATTGATTAGAGAAAGCTTGAGTCCATGAACTCTGCCAACAGTGTTAAGTCCAAAGAAGGATGGTGAATGGAGAATGTGTACAAAATCAAGGGCTATAAACAAAATCACCATCATGGATAGATTTCCTTTACCGAGGATGGATGACTTGATGGATTGCTTGAGTGGAGCAAAGTTTTTTTCAAAGATTGATTTGAAAAGCGGATATAATCAGATTCGAATGAGGGAAGGTGATGAATGGAAGACAACATTCAAGATGAATGAAGGGCTGTATGAATGGCTTGTCATGCCGTTTGGTTTGACAAATGCGCCAAGTACTTTTATGATATTGATGAAGGAAGTATTGAAATATTTCATTGGAAAGTTTTTTATCGTGTATCTTGATGATATAATGATCTTCAGTAAGACTGAGGAAGAACACTTGAGACACCTAACTCTAGTGATGACGAGATTACAGCAAGAGAAATTGTTGATAAATTTGAGAAAGTAATCTTTCATGAAGAAAGAGCTTGTTTATTTAGGTTTCATGATCTCTTCGAATGAGTTGAAGATGGATCATGAGAAGGTAAAAGAAATCAAATAATGGCCATCGCGAAAGAATATGTTTGAATTCAGAAGCTTCCATGGACTAGCTAGTTTTTACAGGAAGTTCATCAATAATTTTAGTGTAATTTATGCACTAATGATGGACACAGTCAATAAAAGACATAAATCTTTTCATTGGACAGAGGAAGCAGAGAAACGTTTCAAGTTGTTGAAGGAAAAGATAACTAAACAACAAGTTCTGGTTTTGCCAGACTTCAGTAAAACATTTCAAGTCAGATGTGACGCAAGTGGATTCGTGGTTGGAGCAGTCATAAGTCAAGACAATGGACCAATTGCATACTTCAGTGAGAATATAAACGATGCCAAAATGAAATATTCCACGTATGACAAGGAGTTTTATGAAGTCATACAAGAATTAAAGAAATGGAGGCACTACTTGGTTCTGAAAGAGTTCATTTTGTATAGCGACAACCATGCTTTACAATTTGTAACTAGACAAGAGAAACTAAACTAGAAACATGCAAAATGGGTTGAATTTATGCAGAAATTTACTTTTGTTATAAAGCACATTTTTGGAACTTCTAACAAGGTTGTTGATGCATTGAGTAGGAAATGTTTGATTCTACAGGAGTTTCACATGAAGACCTTAGGTTTTGATAGCCTTAAGGATATGTACAAAGATGATTTAGATTTCAGGGACACTTATGAAGCATGTGAAAATCCTATTATGAGAAACATAAGCCAATGGATTGAATATTTAATTCATGATGGATTATTATTTAAAGGAAATCAATTGTGTATCCCGAAGAGTTCTATGAGGGAAAACCTTTTAAATGAAAAACATAGTGGAGGATTGGCTGGATGTTTTAGCAATGAAAAAACATTTGTGCAACTGAATAGTTTATATTATTGGCCAGGGATGAGGACATATGTCAAGAAATTTGTGAAGAGATGCATAATCTACCAGCACGCAAAGGGGAAAAGACATAATACAAGATTGTATCAACCATTGCCAGTACCAGAGAGGCCGTGGGATGCGATAAGCATGGATTTTGTGTTAGGACTGCCGAGGACATAGAGAAGTTGTGATTCCATATTCGTGGTAGTCAACAAATTTTCCAAAATGGCACATCTCATTCCATTTCATAAAACCAGCGATGCAACTCACATTGCAAATCTATTTTTCAAAGAAGTTGTTCGACTTCATGGTTTACCCAAGAGTATTGTTTCAGACAGAGATACCAAATTTTTTGGTCATTTCTGAAGGACACTATGGAAGAACATGGGGACAGAATTATCTTTTAGCTCAGCATATCACCCTCATATGGATGGACAAATTGAGGTAACAAATCGAAGTTTGGGATATTTGTTGAGGATTTTAGTAGCTTAACATCATATTCAGTGGGATTAGATTCTACCACAAGAGGAATTTGCATATAACGATTCACCAAACAGGAGCACAGGACAAAGCCCATTCCATATAATATATGGAATGTATCCAAGAAAAGTATTTGAGTTGAGGAAATTAGAGCAGAGTGAGTTCAGAAGTGCTAGAGAGGAAGATTTTGCAGCAAAGATGCAAGAGATCCACAGTACGATTAAAGAGCGATTGTAGAATTCCAACCAGGAATATAAGCGTAGAGCAGATCAACATAGAAGAGAGCTTCAATTTGAAGTGGGAGATTTAGTTTTAGTGCATCTAAGAAAATAAAGGTTCCCAAGGGGAACATATAATAAGATGAAGATGAAAAAGATAGGGCCGTGTAATATTTTGAGGAAATTTGAGGCAAATGCTTATGATATAGAATTGCCAGATGGTGTGGGAATGTCACCCATATTCAACATAGCATATCTGTATCCATACAAAGAAGATAAAGCAGATGGGGAAGATATTCAACAGGAAGTTTAGTGGGTCAAATAGATGCCTGTAGCTGAAAATCCGTAGATGGAAAAGATCATTGATCGAAGAGTTAGCAAGAACACCCGTAGGATTACATATTTTGAATATCTAACAAAGTGGAAAGGACACCCAATTGAGGATGCGAGTTGGGAAAGTGAAAAAAATATCCAGGAACATGGACAGATGGTGCAAGAGATCATGAACAAGATTCCATGAATTTTTTCAGCCAGGGGAGTATGATGCAGGAGCATCGTAAGCAAGCCAACAAAGCAAGTGTAAAAGAGGGGGACAGCTGGAAATGCACCAAACCGCATTTTGAGAATGTTTTGAATTTGAAAAGATAAAACATTAATGTAATATCTGGGAAGATATTTTTTATTTTATGGTTTGGATATTGTAACACAGATCATGAGTAGTTTCTCTCATCTGTTGATTGGAGGAAATTAATGTAATCAATGTAAAGTAGTTGTAGATCTTTTAATTTGATTAGATAGTTAGAGCTATAGGAGGGAAAACTCTAGAAATATCCCTCATATGTATTGTATGGTAAGATTATTCTCATTGTAATTGTAAGAGTTGAAGAGAAAGAGAATAGGAAAATAGAGCAGAATATAGGTTGTAGAAGATTGTATAAGAAGATAGTGGTTTCTATTGAACTCATGTACAAATGCACTTGGATTAATATAAGAAATCTTTGATCCAAATTCATGGTGTTTATGAATTTTGTTTACATCTATTGAATGGTATGTTTACAGTTTGCTTATATGCTCTATTATGCATTTTTTTCAATGATGTGTGTGTATGTATGATTTCATGTTGAATGTATGAAGTCTGTGAGAAGAAGAGTATGAGTTTCAATTGTTTCTCGTCCTGAGAATTCTTGCAAGGAGTGCAATGAAGGTCTGCAAGGAGTGCATTGACAAGTTCTAAGTTTTATCTCAGAATAGATCAGGAGAGATACCGTTGTTCTTATACCAGCAAAAGTGAGAGTATAGCACAGAGTCGTGCAAGGAGTGCACAGGCCAGTTGAAGTCTTATACTTTTCCAACCCAGTGAGTGGTTGAAGAGTTACTGTCGCAAGGAGTGCATAGAATTGAGAAGTTCAGATAATTAGAGATTATTGAGAAGCTGCAAGAAGTGCATGCGAGTGTCACACATCCACTACCATAATCAAATTTTCGTTGATTTCTGCAGAATTAGAGCCCCTGAATTACCTACGGAGACATAGCGCAAGCTAGCTCTTTCTCTCTCTCTGTCCCCATGTGATCGCGGGTCATGATCACAGGTCAAATAATCATGGTGCCTATTTGTATTTCGTGCCTCAGCGCTACAGTGAAGTCGAATCGTTCGACTCTGCAACCGCCGAACCATGGCAGGGTTAGCAACTGGCCAATAGGGATGAATCCCTACAGGGTTAGCAGATGGCCAATAGGAACGGCGTTGTCACACGGTTGAGTGGAGTATAGGTGGAGAGAGGGGANACACACCACACCATTTCGGACCCCCCCCCATTAAAGGCAGAATGACAAGGGGGGTCTGAAATTTGCCTGAATGTCGTTGATCAAGGCGAAGTGATATTGACCATTCCCGAGTTGCATGTTTGATTATGGACCCCCCCCCCCACTAAAGGCAAAACAACAAGGGGGTTCCTGAATGAAGCCTCAGCCGTAGATCTGGGTGGGTGGAATTTGGCCGTCCAGATCTGCTCGCCACTTACCCTAAGGTGCACTTGCACCCCGGCTTAAAGTTGACGTCTCTTCCCCACATCTGACGGTCATTATAGACCCTGAGACCCTCCAAAATAATCTCGTCCATTCATCAGGATTTATCATCATGAGAGTTTGAACTCTCGACCACGGGACTCCCAAATTCTCGATTCCCAGTTTCTCGATGCGATTAATCTCTTAGCACGTAGCCTCCTTAAATCAGATGATCCAGATCTATCTCGGGGTTTCCACCATGGAAATTCCAGATCTCTTGTCACTAGGACTCCCGAGTTCGTGATTCCCGATTTCCCGAAATGGGAAATCTCACGACATGTGGCCCCCTTAAATCGGACGGTCCAGATATTATCTCGGGGTTTCCATAATGGAAAGTCCCGATCTCTCATCACTAGAACTCCCGATTTCTCAACTCCCAATTTCCAGAAATGGGAAATCCCACAACATGTGGCCTCCTTTAATCGGACGACCCAAATCCATTTTGGGGATTTCATGCTTATTCACTGGGGGTTTTAACCCTCGGGTATCTCCTGATAGATCCAACGGCTGTCGGGTTTTCCAGCCGAGATCTGATGGTTCAGACAGGTTCCTAACTTGTGCATTCTCCCACGACTTCCTAGACGGGGAAAATTCAATGGCCCAGATGTTCTCATGGACCTTGGGGATCTACGATCCCAATCTCTTCGCTACCCACGAAGACACAGAAGGTCACAGGGGTATGGAACTTAACATCCTACTTTCTCCTACAAAATCTAACGGTCATGAGTAACCACAGATTTCCCGACGGAATCTCGTTCGTCTATTAACACCTATCAAGGTTAAGGTACTTATGTTTCCAGCTTCTTCTTCTTATCTGACGGTCGTGAGTGACCACATATCTCTCGATGGAATCTCGTCCTTCGATTTGATACTTATCAGGGATTTCTTAAGTCCTTACGCCTTCACGTCCTCCTTCCAGGTTCTTGATGATGTTTTCAAGGAGGGTATCTCTATGGGTAGGTTTACCCAGGGTACTATCTAAGGCAGATAAGGGTATCTCTCTCTCGAGAACTAGGCATGAAGTCTGAATTAGATCAGTTTGCATATAAACAATAATTTAAGAGAGCATAAGCCACACGTAGTCTTTCCATATAAACATACAACTACCATTACTGATCAAGACACCATACAGACATTCTATGCAACTGCTGAGAGGGGTGCTCGTTTCCACCCAACTGTAGGCTCAGTGACTCCCAGCGGATTTACCAAAAGCCACCCCCNCCCCTCGCGTCGTCCCCCCAATCGCTTCTCCTCCACGCCTTATCCTCTTGCGAGGTTGCGTGTGACACGATTTCCCTCCCACTGGTCAGGCCTGACGGCTCTATGGATGGGCAGTTCACCTCCCCATCCCTCATTAACTCCTGAGGAGCCATCTGGCTACCAGCCTGCGAGACATTTAATTCGGGGTCAGCAAGTCACTGTTGGTTCTCTAGGCCAGTGGAGTCCAAATACGGTATTGATTCTCGGTGGAAGTTAACGCCACCTTTCCAGGTGCCTTCCACCGCCTTTCTGCAGCCATCATGGTCTCTTTTTCAGAACATACCCTCTCATCAGTCCTGCAATATAAATTCATAATGTTATTCACATTCATCGACCTTTTTCACAAGGTCCAT
>SNQJ01S0173703.1:0-20309 GCA_010110895.2 Picea sitchensis | reverse complement strand
GCTTATGTTTGTTTGTCTATCCCCTTTATAAGTTGAGGGGTCTAAGTGGTGCAGTATTTAGAGCATGCATAACATCATTCTTGAGAAGGAAAATGACTTTCCCCACATCCAAAAACCTTACAATGTGAAATTTAGTTCAGATGAGCGGCCTCCAGTGTAGACAGAGGCGCATATGGCGCCTGCGCACTGACAGGATTGAGAACTAAAGCGCATGCGCGCAGAGAGAGAACGTTGTGCAAGCGCATGCACACAAGATGCGCGTCTGTGGGGTGGAATACCCGCGCGCCTGTGACAAGTGACCGAGAAAGAAAATCCAGATGGATTTCTCTCAATTCTCCTGTGAATTGACTGGTTAGCAGGTCGGCGGAGGCCGGTTTGTGTCCCTGCAAGTTAATAAAACCAAAAGGAAAGCCAAATAAACCCAAATGAGGGAGGAATTGATACCTATTCCCCAGTATGGTCGCCAATCTGTTTGCACCCAATTCGTCACCTGGTGAGCAAATCGAGGGTGCTTACATGCCCTGTTGGGTCTTGCAGAGCATGACAGCTGTGGAAGGAAAGGTTAGAGGAAACAAAACAAACTATAAGCAATAATCAAATGAAAACAAACTAAACTGTGAGCATATGGATAAAGAAACAACAAACACAAAAAAGACACCGATATCACCAATGGTTTTGAGCTGGTCAATTGATGAAATCAGAGCACAATGAAGGAAGAGAACTGTGGTTCATTCTTCCCCCAAAGGAAGGCTCTTGAGGCCCTCACAAACTTTCTTTCCTTACAATACGAAGAAATGAGAATGATAGTGAAAGAACTCCCAGCACATCCACTCAATGGAGAGGTGAATGGCTCTGTGAAATGTTGCCAATGTGTTATCGTCAAAGAATGAGCCCTTGACAATCTTAGCAGCATAACAATACCTGAAATTCCTTGCGAAAACAATGTTTCTTCATGGGATTTTATAGCAGATCACCGAGTGATTATGTAACCTCTTCAAAGTGTGAAAAGGGGCTCTTTAGGGCTTCATTAGGTCATTAACCCGCCTACCCTGCGGATTCAGCTCGGATTTGGGAGTCAAATCAGATTGGGAGCTGGTCCGTAAGTGGTTGGGAGTCCATCCAATTCAATAAATGCGTCGTTTTAGCAGGTGCGCGGGTTTTTGCGCTGACAGTCGCGCGTCGTGCACGCATGTGAGCATAGTACGTTCTTGTCCTGCGCATGTGCACGCGCACCAAACTACTGTAAAGCGCCCTTCAATTTTTGGTTACTTTGTATAGTTTTTGACCCTTCTGGAATGCTGTGAGATTAATTCAGTGCCATGAATGACTTCATTGCTTTTTTGACGATGCGGAGTTCTTGTCGCCATGTGCGGATGAAATTTCAGTGATAACAGGGACCCTTAGAAAATCAAGCTTTTAATGCAATAAAGAAGGCCATAATAGACGCTCCTTCTCTCATGAGCCTTGACTTTTCCCAAGACTTTACGCTCTACACTTTTGCTTCTGACCGTTCCTATGCTGCCGTCCTAACTCAAAAGAATGCCGAAAACAACGAAGTACCCATTGCCTTTATGAGCTTTGCTTTCAAAAGCACGGAACTTAATTACCCAGCGGTATATCAGCAAGCCTACGTTGTTTTCAATGCAGTCAAGCATTTCCGGTCTTATCTTTTGAAATCAAGGACGAAAGTTATTGTCCCTTACCCAGCCGTCAGGAACCTGTTAGTGCAGAAAGAATTAGGAGAAAAGAGGGCTAATTGGGTCACCTCCTTGCAAGAGTACGACATAGAAATTACCCCAGCTCAAATAGTGAGAGGCCAAGGGTTATGCAAGCTAGTTGTTGATTCAGCAACAAGACACCAAGAAGAAAGCGATACGTCAAACCTGGGACAGCATGATCAAAATGTAATCTGCTACGCTCAAAACTCTGTCAGTCCTTGGTATGACGATATAAAATTCTGTCTTGAACATGGTTCAGCCCCCCGTCACCTAGATCCCACAAGAAGAAGAGCGTTCAGATTAAAGTCCGCCTCCTTTCATTTGGTTAATAGTATTTTGTTTCGTCAAAATTTTGATGGTGTACTGATGCGATGTCTTGAGAAAGACGAAGCAGAAAAAGTCTTACTAGAGTTGCACGCAGGAGAAGTTGGTGTTCATTTTGGTGGTGACACTACTGCCCATAAGGTTTTAAGAGCTGCATATTACTGGCCCACGCTTTTTAGAGATTCCCATGCCTTGTGTCGTAAGTGTATTATTTGTCAGAAAGCATCAGGGCGCTTACAGAAACCAGCCTTTCCTTTGCAGCCCATTTCAGTAGACTCTCCTTTTCAGCAGTGGGGCCTAAATATCATAGGTCCAATCAACCCACCATCCTCTCAACAGCATAAGTTCATCATAACAGCCACAGATTACTTTACCCGGTGGTCCGAAGCTGCCGCGTTAAGAACTGTGAATACCAGTCAGGTAATTGCCTTTCTCAATTTGAATATTATCACTCATTTTGGTATCCCTGACTGTTTAGTATTCGATAACGCCTCTTATTTTTACTCTCTTGAGATGAGTGAGTTCTCTTTGGAGAAAGGAATTAAATTGAAGTATTTCGCTAGCTATTACGCCCAGGGCAACATATTGGCAGAATCAACAAATAAGAACTTGATTAAAATCATCAAGAGAACGGTGGCTGAAAATCACAAAAATTGGCACAATGCACTGTTGAACGCGCTTTGGGCTGATAGGGTAACACCAAAAGATGTTGTAGGTAACTCTCCTTTCTTTCTTGTTTATGGCAGAGAAGCAATTCTTCCACCACACATTCTTCTTCCCTCACTTTAGCTGTCACAGAAAATCCAAGAAGAAGACAGTCCCCCTTTGGAAAACCGAATTAACGCTTTGATGAAGCTAGAAGAGGTAAGAGCCCAAGCTAAACGTAAATTAGATTAGCATCAACTATTGGTTAAAAGCTGGTTCGACTCTAATTCCGCCTCTGATAGGAACTTCGAAGTAGGTGATCTCGTCCTAAAATGGGACAAACCGCATGAGGGAAAGGGAGAGCACACAAAATTTCAAAACTTATGGCTTGGATCGTTTTTAAATGCTGAAAAGTTGGGTCCCAGCTCTTTCCGATTGCAGAATCTAGAGGGGCAGCCCGACACCTATCCGGTGAATGGCCAAGCTCTGAAAAGATACTTTGCTTGATGACAACTCCTTGTATATTATGTACATATGTTTCTTTTGTTTTCTTTTCTTTTGTTGTTTTAATTTTGATTTCTCCTTTGAGCTCATCAGTTTTTGTGATTTTGAAATACACATACCTACATGATCAACTATTCAGACAAGGAAAACAGAAAATTCCTTCACTGAAATGACTGCTGAAAAATTGTATAAGCATCAATTATATACTCATGAAATTTACATCTGTGATTGGAAAAATTTTGTTGTTTGAAAGAAGTTAACTGATTTCAATCTCTAACATAAGCTTGTTGCGATCATCTATTATCTTTTTACGCTATCCCTATTCCTTAAGGGAATGACTCAGAAGATGTCTCCCTGCCTTAGAAAGTTGGTTCTGTAAATGAAACATCTCTGGATCTTAATAAAGGACAGTTCTAAAAAATTCTGATCAGGTCTGTAAAAGAATATGTTAAAAATCATCATTTTCAACGTCACCCCGCTCGACTATATATCTTTAAAAAATAAAATAAATCAATAAAAGAGTTGTGGGAAGTGCTTGCAAACCCGCCGAGATGCTGAACAGGTATACTGGCAGCGGGTAAATGCATGCATGACGCCAAGACAACTTCGTCGGGGTACTGAACAGGCCCGCTGGAAGCAAAGCAATGTCGAGTATATGAAAATTTGCAAAATTGAGACCTATTAACTTTAACATGTCCTTTATTATGATCTGGAACTTCTTGGCAGGATACGGATATCAGAGTGGGTTAAATGGCAACCCTATCGAGGCTATGGATGCCTGCTGGCAGCAGTGGCTTTGTCAACAGTATTGGAGATTTTATCTTTAATATCATGACTCGCTTGTCTTAAGACTGTTATCAGTTTTCATCCTTTAAACACTGCTGGAATATTTGGTTAATAATGGTGTCTATACGATTTTCTGGTCGTTGTTTTGAGTTAGAATTTTTCTCATTATTCTAATCTGAATTTTGTTCTTTTGGCTTAGATAACTGCTTCTACTAGTATGTCACCATTGTTGGCAGCCAATTAACATTTTCATATTGTCCTTATAAGCTGCCTACACCAATGTTTTGCAAACTTTGATTTTGTCGCAATCTCTTCAATAAAATGACACTATTGTTTTATATGCGTTTGCACACTTACCTTTGTTCTTGTTTTCATGACTGAAAGCGTGAAAATTTGGTTTGCGAAGTCACATTAAAATCGTTATTGGATTGTTATGATCGCTCTTGTTTATATGCTCATCGTGTTTTCTAATTTGTTTATCATTACACAATTGACAAGATTCCAAGATCATTATTCTTTTGACATTCTTATTCGTTAATGAGACTTCGTTTACAAGACTGTGGTGATATTCTTTTGATTAAGTTTATGATGCATTGGTGATTGGATTTATATTTTCTTTGATCAATTCACTTGACACGTTGGTTTCATGAAAAAACATTTGTGTTATGGTTAAACCCTTGGTATAAATCGTTTCATAAAACACATATGTTCATATAACAAAACCCTTGGTGTGATTTTGATTTATGGCTTTGGTTTTGAAACTATAACTATTGCTTGCGCGAATGTTTTATCCACTTACCAAAGGTTTTGATTCATTGATTGAAATGCCATAGTTTTTAACACATATGTGTTGTGATATCCATATTGGGTTGAATAGCTATAAGCGTCGGCGGTTGTACTGTGGATATGATTGTTCTGCATGGCCCGAAATAGCTCCACCACCTTCGCACGATATATCATTAATGTTTTCCCCCCTATCCCTGTTTCACCTCTGCTAGTTTCGGGTAAGCCTGTGAGCATTCTGCCCTTGTGTATGCTGTGTTCAAACCCTGGCTCGTTCACCTCGCTCACCGTGTGCTCCTATCTATGGCATCGGTGGTGCGAATTGAGCTGAATGGTAGTCAAGCTCTGTTACTCTTTGATGACGCCCGTAAGGATTTAGAGGACAGTGGTTGGCTCACGTTTGTATATAAATTCGAGGGTTTCAACCTGTGTGTGGCCCAACAGTTTTCCCTTACCTTTGATGGGTGTAGGGCTAAAGTAGGTGACATTCATCTTGAACTCAATGAAGAATTCATTAGCTCTGCTACAGGATTAGCAGCCACGGGCTAGCGATGGTTTAAAAATTCTAAAGTTGATGAGGTGTCGTGGCCTTTGCTATTCATATCACAAAAGGTTACATCCTGTGACAAAGGTATGCCTATTTCCACACTTAAACCTTGGTGGTACGATCTGTTGATTATGGTTAAACAATTTGTGACCTGTGAAGGTCAGTATGGATTGGTTTTTCTCTATCACCTTCGGTTGTTAATGAATTTCATGGGTTATCCATTGAACATGCCATTTTACTACTTGCGTAGTCTGTACAAGATGTCAAGGAGGTTTAAATGAGAGAAGGCCGATAGTAGATTGTTCCACCATGGTTTGATTAGACTCATCTTCGTCCACCATTTAAACCTTCACTGCGATAATTGGCAAGCCTTTCTATCTCAAAATGGCTTTGTTGATTCAGAGTCTATCCAAATCGATAAGCCTGTGGTTAGTGAGACTAGGGTCGGGCCACCCGTTCCATTCCATATCCTCCTACCCCCGGCCAAGCCCTCGGTTTGTCTTGACATCGACCTACCTGACATCCTAACAGACAATATTGTGGTTGTCAAGAAGCCTCTGAGTAAGAAGGTCAAGGGTAATCCTACTGTCAACAGCAAGGGTAAGAAAAACGCTCGATTGATATCGAGACTTGCCCGGAATAAACCTAAGCCAAAATTTGATCAAAATCCCATAGTTTTGAGCGAAGACTCTGACTCAGATATCGAGCGTTTCCTAGTTGAAGAGTATCCCAGCTCCCATGGCTTATGCCCTGAACAACCCTATGACTATGTATCTAATTTTCCCCCATGCCTAAAGAACAATCCTAACTACCCAGGAATCAAGTTGCAAAACGAAACCCCTGGTGGCTTACACAAACCCTGGACTGTTATGTCAAACCTCAAGCAATCGTCATGCGTCCAATGTTGTGTGTGGATAGA
Organism: Picea sitchensis; assembly: GCA_010110895.2. Taxonomy (NCBI): domain Eukaryota; kingdom Viridiplantae; phylum Streptophyta; class Pinopsida; order Pinales; family Pinaceae; genus Picea; species Picea sitchensis. Next base: position 14,083 of record SNQJ01S0173703.1, on the reverse strand, counting down.
GCGTTATTACACTGACGTGCCCTTATTGCAATCGAAGATCAAATATTTAGAGAACCAAGTTATAGTGTTGTCGAGAGAAAGGGACAAGTTTCAAGCTAATGACAAGAAACAGAAAACCACTGGTTCGATCGTCTTTAGGAATGTCGAATCGGCTACAGCCTTCGTCAATTCCAAACTATCATAATCGAAGTCGTTTCTGTTATCCAGGTATGAATTGCAATATCAATTTTGTTTTATGAATTGTCGGGATTAATATAATGAATTGAGTTTTGGTTTTCAATTAGCTCTGTCCATTATTCGAAATGACTCTGTCATAGTTTGATTATCGAAAACGGTTATGTTGTGGATCCTGTACAGTAGATTCATTTTACTAAAGTCAAATGTGGTTATGATTTGGTTGTGCGATTTCGTCGTGCCCAGTTTAGCAATTGATTGGTTTTCACTGGGTTTGATTTGTTTTGAATAATTTTGTTGGTTTGGATTAACGAAATCAATGGGATTTGCTTTCGCTTGGATTTTGTTTGCATCTGACCTAAACAGGAGATTTTTATGCTAAAATTAGAACATAGTTATGTTTTGATTTAACACGATTTTGTTGTGGTTGGATGTCAACGGCTCTAGTTTAGTTCTTATGATTTGATTTTTGAAACGATTTCATAGGATTGAATTGGCTTGATAAATAAGATGTAGTTTATTAAATTGGAAAAACGACTATGTTTTGTATTGAGTCAACATTCTCGTTTGGATTTGGATTATATATGACCTGTGCAAAAGATCTATTCACCAAAATCGTGGAACTGTGTTTCATAACGACTGTGACAAGCACAAACTGTTTCGATTCATTTTGATTTGATTGCTGCGTGTCTTGAGTTAGCACGATTGATTTTATGAGTTGGATTCACATCGAAAATAGATTTGATGCTGCTCTGTTGATTTTAATTTTCAAAACGAGTTTGTTAAACTTAGATCGACATATTTTATCTGTGTTGAATTCGTGTAAAAAACTCGGCTGATACTTTGTTTTGAAATTGATTCAAGTGATGATTTCATTGACTGTCAATCGATTTTGTCTGCCTCCAATTGGCAATAACAAACGTTTGACAAATCACACATACCCTGTTATCAACCGATTAATTCAATTACGATATCAATTTACATACAAGTTTTGATTTAATTTACGATTAGCATGATCGTTTGTATTTGTTTAATATAGTCATATTCATTTGGAAAATGATCCTGTTGATTTCGTTTGGATTCGAAAATGATTTTTTTAATGGCTGGAGCAACATAAACTGTTGGTTTTGATTTCAATTGGTCCATGAAACAATTTCATTGTTGTTGAGTTATCCAATACGATTTTGTTTACCCGAATTGGTGATAACGAATTAAACAGAGTGCATCCATCTCTGTTATCATTTGGTTGAATACGATTTAGTTTATTCAATTTGCATACAAGTGTCGATTTGAATGATGATTTTAGCAATCAAATATTTTTCAATAGTTTGAATGTATTTTCTAAGATTCGAATTGTTTTTAAAACGATTCTGTGTTTTATTTAGACCAGCTACAGAATCGCAAGATTCTGTAGCTAGTCTTAGAAATTAGATTTTTGTCAATTTTATTAATAAAACACCCTCTAATATTGTCTATTTTTGTCCTCTTTCAGGTACATTCGAATTTACAATGATCTATTGGGCATAATGTGGTAGTTTGGGAGATATCCTGGATTTGGTTTTGTCTTAGGTTGTCAGCTTGAGTCATAAACTTGGGATATTTTCCCTGATTTGTGTAAACTGTTTTGATAATTCCCACAGGAATGTTTTACCTTGTGGGAGGTCTTTAAATACTTATTATTTTTTGTAATAAGGAGCATCCTCACTTGTGGGAGAACCAGACTATGGATTTATGATACAAACTGAGATGAGAGTTGATATCTTGTAACAGCTTTTGCTTTCAATATATCAAACTTTTGTTTCAAGTTTTATTCGTATCAGTTTGCAGTTGATTATAGACTACTTTAGCTATCGTAATCTATTGTAGGTTGATGTGACTTGATTAATGTGTTATCCATATCTGATATCTTTCATTATTTTTAAAAAGTGCAGCAATTACTTTGTTTCAGTTAATGAATTACAGATTTCTCTTCTTCGTTAATTGAATCATTTTGTATAGAACCTTTGCATGCAGATTTATCTAACTATGAAGATTTATAATTCATAAGATTGCTGTAATTTTTATGTCTTGTTTGTCCTGTAATTATATTTGAAGAGCACTACATATTTCTGTTTACGAAAAGCTCTTGGAGAATCTGGTGCGGTTTTCCTCCCTCCGATCAGCTAAAACAGTTATTGTACACAGGACAAACCTGGAGCGTTTCTTTAGGTCAGTGTGTTATTTATTTGATAGTTAATTTGTTAGTATAATTTAAGTAATTTAGTTAGATATATGTATAGTTTAGATTTGTAGTTAGAATTATTATTTTAGTTGCTTAGTTTAGTTAGTTTTTATTTTGTTTCTTTTTCATAAAATTGTAAAATAAAAAAAAAATAGTCTCGCTGTCTTAGGACAAATTACAAATGAGTTTTTCAGGTTTTCATTGAAATCTGTAATTTGTAAATATTATACATTTGTAATTAAATTTGACTCTGTTAGTAATTGAACATTTGATTTTATAAAATTATAGTTGTGTAGTATTAGATAGTAAATTGTATATATTAGTAGTTTAGATTTGTTTATTAGTTTGTTTTAATAGTTATTTTTAGTTAGATTAGTTAATTTAGAGTAGTTTTCTTTTGTTTTCTTAGGACTTAGATCGGCTAACGGAGCTGCTAAACCCGTCAAGGTGGGTTATCCCAAACGACTTGGGTTATTTAGACAACCTCGGACCGAATCCACTCTTCCAATTGACGAACGGTCAATTTCACTCGTCAACAAAACCCAAAGGCCACCCAGCAGCCTGAAGGAAAGAAGAAACAACAAAAGAAGGGTCAGGGGGATAAGAAACCCACCGACAATGCTGGTAGGGGCGACACTGAAAAGAAGAAATCGAAGTGTCCTTGTAATCTTTGAAAGGAGCACCACCTGACACATTAGTGCCCTCGGCTTGCAGAGGCCTAGAAGTTATTGGCACAACAACAGCCTGCTATGTTAACGAACCCGTTTCCACATGGGCAAAACCTAACCCGAGCCTCTTTGAACGTCAAGGGGAGCAGTCGGGGACCCCCCCAGTCTTCGAGTAATCCTTTCGTCTGTGAATGTATACATGATGAAAGGTAACATTGACATAGAAACTAGGACACGCAACTACAGAATGCCAAACACCTCTGAGAAGAGTAAAGAAGATGAAAACCCATCTCTTCCTCTCCAGATTGAGAATATGCTGGGAGAAAAAACAACACGCATCCCAAAAGGTGCATTCAAGAAATCTTCTCACAATTCGAACGCAAGGGCCGCCCAGAACTACTCTGTGGTGGAGGATTTGCAATGTCTGCTTTGGAAGTCCTCCAGAGTTGCCCTTCCTAGAAAAAGGCTTTGTTAGCTGCCTTAGGATTTTCTGAGACTTGTAATCTAGGAACGATCATGCTTGATACAAATGGCTTAAAACCTCATCTTCCTTACCACGTAGCATTTCAGATAGTAGTGGCTTACACCACGAAAAATTTTACTCGAAACATTTTCCGCACAATGGTTTATGACAGTGCCTTGACATGCGTGATGTCTTTGGTGTATTGCAAGGCCATCGGCCAACCCATTTTGTCTCTATCACCTACTCTTCTTACGGCTTTCGACACTCATTCTTTCCGGTCACATGGGATCATCCCTTCTTTCCCCATGCAGTTAGGGGTAAAACTGTGTGCGTCGAATTTGAAGTGGTCGATGCGTCTCTCGACTACAATCTCTTGTTAGGAAGGAGTTGGACCTATTCTATGCAAGCACTGGTCGCGATAGTTTTCCGGGTCTTGTTGTTTCCACACGAGGGTCAGATTGTGACCATTGATCAGTTATCCTTCTCTCATCCAGACCCTTCATTGGGAGTCTCCACGGTCCTGATGATTGATAACCCTCAGATCGGCATCGTTAACATAGGGTTTGGTTTGTGCCCACCTTTTATGGGTACTTTCGATTACCCGCCTCCGACCGGCAATGTCCATTTCATGTTGCTTGTCCCTGACCAACCTCGGGCCGAAATTTTTCAACTCACATCGTTTCGCACGACGTACTTTAATGACCCATGGACTATACCTTCTCCATCGACCACAATGGAAGGGACAGAGAACCATGGCATGGCCATGCCTCTGTCCACGACAGAAGTCTCATACTCAATTATTCAACAAGATTTTGTCGACCCCGACCCGACTCTCGCACAAGAGTTAGATCCGGTACTCGAGCCTATTTGGGCTCAAGGTTCCCTTGTTGATACAGATTATTTAGACTTAGTCTTGCCCTCAGACAAGGTGATTATTGAGGAAATGACTAGTTCGGACAGACCTTGGGATGGAATTCATCATAGATCTTACTTCCTCCCAGAGTTAGGACGAATTGAAGTAGGTGAATTCACTCTGACTATGAATGGAGATAAAGCTTATGAATGGAGATAAATCTTGTCCTATCAATCCTTTGGAAATGCACACAGTTTATGCTGAAGGAAATATGGAAACAATAGCAGAAAGGATACCTATCGACATCTCCAAAAATCCTAGCGTCGTGGAGAATATCTTCATCGGAGCGGACTGCTCCCCCGAGGAGATTCAAATCTACACAGATTTATTTAAAGAATCTTGTGACATTTTTTCTTGGTCTTATGAGGAAATTCCAGGCATAGATCCAAGAATTATTGAACATGAAATCATGACTTATCCCGATGTTAAGTCAGTCCGACAGAAGCTTCGTTCTGTCAATCCTAGGAAAGCAGCAGTTATTAAGGCTGAAGTAGAGAAACTGCTTAAAGTTGGTTTCATCTACCCTATCCAATTGAATCAATGGTGTCAAATCTCATGCCAATCAATAAAAAATAAGGTACGATTCGTGTATGTACGGACTTCCATGATTTGAACAAGGCTTGTCCAAAGGATAATTTCCCCACATTGTTTATTGACTAGATAGTCGACAAATGTGTAGGTTGCGAATCATTTTCTTTCATGGATGGTTTTTCGGGATACAATCAGATACAAATCAATCCTGAAGACCAACACAAAACCGCTTTCATTTGTCTATGGGGTACATTCGCTTATCGGAAGATGCCTTTTGGTCTGAAAAATGTTGGAGCTACGTTTCAGCGGGACATGTCTTTTGCTTTCCATGACCTCAAACACATAGTCGAGGCTTATCTTGAATATTTAGCGTCACGATCTCGCAAGAGAGATGATCATCCTACACATCTCTGACTTATCCTTGAACGGTGTCGCTACTACCGAATCCGTTTGAATCCAAAAAAAAGTAGTTTTTGCATCACATCGGGTCGTCTGCTAGGCTTCATAGTTTCGACAACAGGGATCATGGTCGATCCTCTAAAGGTAGAGGCAATAGTTCAGTTTCCTCCCCCGTGCACCATCCCTCAACTTCAAAGTTTGCAGGGAAAAGTGAACTTTTTATGGCGTTTCATCGTAAACTATGCCGAGATCAAAAAGGGTTTTATGCGTTTATTGAAGAAGGATGTTCCTTTTCATTGGGACGAAGCTTCTCAATGCTCTTTCAAAACATTGAAACACTCCCTCACATCAACCCCTCTGCTTCGGCCACTGAATTATAATAAAGATTTCTTATTGTACTTGGCCACTGCGGAGTCGACCATCGGTAAGGTCTTGGTTCAGGAGGATGATTTTCTCTCCGAATACATGATTTATTACCTGAGCCGAGGCGTAGTTGGACCGGAACTCAATTATTCCCACATTGAAAAACTTTTGTTGGCAGCAGTTCATGTTGTCCAACGGTTCCATCATTACATCTTGTTTCGCAAGACCACCCTCATAGTTGTTGTGAATCCATTTCAATACGTGTTGACACGACGCGTCATCAGCGGAAAGATCAGTAGATGGATAGTTATCCTCCAGGAATTCAATTTGGATTTTGTTTCAGGGAAATCCAAAAAATCGATGGTCTTTGCGGAACTCATATCGGAACTTCTAGTCGAATCATGTGATGTTATACTTGACGAGTTTCCTATCAAATGAGACATGTTTTTTATCACGTCTTCCAACCCCTGGTATGGAGATGTGATTGTCTATCTCCGGAATTTGAAGTGTCTCACCTCTTCTTCTCATGATGAGCGCCACTGTATAAACCATCAGGCCAATAACTATCTCATACTCGAGGACACTTTGTATCATCGAGGTGTATACTGCATCCTTCGTCGATGTCTCACTCATGAAGAAGCGAAAATCATGCTTAACGATTGCCACACTGGAGCATGTGGCGGTCATTTTTCCGGGTTGGCAATAGCCCAAAATATTCTACGAGTCAGTTACTTACGACCAACATTAATCAAAGATTGTGTTGAATCGGTTAAGAAGTGCCACCCATGTCAGATCTTCTCTCAGAAGATGAGGGCACACCCCGCTCCCATGTTTCCCATTATTACCATTGGTCCCTTTACTAAATGGGGGATTGATTACACTACATGCAACCCCCCTTCAGCAAGGGGGCACCACTATATCATCATAGCAGTAGAATACTTCACCAAGTGGGTAGAAGTTATGCCAACGTTCAAGGATGACTAGGAGACAGTAGCTCTCTTTTTGTTCAACCAGATAATAGCAAGGTTCGTCATCCCGAGAGAGATTTCCAATGACCATGGCAGTCACTTTCAGAACAAAATGATGACCGAGTTAATGTCAAAGCTTGGGTTGCGGCAATAACATTCATCACTCTACTACCCACAAGTGAATGGTCAGGTGGAAGCTGTAAATCAATCTCTTAATACCATTCTACAGCAAATGATCGATTCAACCATGTCAAATTGGCATTTGATGTTATACTCAGCATTATGGGCCTACCGAACATCGGTTAAGACTGCAACCAGTTTCTCACCTTTTCAACTCGTTTATGGGCTGGAAGCAGTCTTACCCATAGAATTCCAGATACTGTCTCTAAATTTGGCAGTATAGTTATTGCCAGACACTTCACCACTTGAAGATCGTTTACTATACCTTGAACAGCTCAATGAGAAACATCGTGATGTGGCCTTGTCTAATGAGGCTCACAAAAAAAAATTCAAGTGTCAGTATCATTGGTCTGTTCGTCCTCGAATTTTCTTTGAAGGTGACCTTGTCTTGGTCTATGACCAAGATAAGGACCCCCTCAGGGAAGGAAAGTTAAAACCCATGATATTTGGACCTTTCATCATGAAATAAGTACTTCAAAAATGTGTTTATCGTCTGGTGGAATTTGAGGGAAATGTTTTGGCGGAGCTTAGAAATGGGCTCTGTTAGCACAAGATTGGTTAAGGTACCAAGTGTCAAGAACAAGCATTGAAAAAACTCTCACAAGGTTCCAAACATAAAAATCACCCATGGATTTATGCTACCAAATTGCACGCAAACACACAGGAGGGTGCTACCTAAACGTGCTACCTAAATTCTGGTAGAAAACGAACTATGCAGCGTTATTTTACCAGTTCTGAGTTACAAACTTGAAACTTGGATTATGAACAATTGAGAAGGTATTTTTAAAAACTGGAGGATGTTTTTGTTCATAACATTCCAAATAACAAAAACCTCTCTCGAATTTTCAAAATGTGTTATGGTTTGATATATATTATACATATAAGTGGCGCTACCTACTGTGTTACAGCGGCGCTACCTAATTTCCTATAGCGGTCACGGGCTTTGATATTCGCCTTGTTGGGAGGTTGCCACCTATCAAGGAGGATTCAAATGGATTATAAAGGATAATTTAGATGTCAATGGACACCTACACCTAATATTTAGCTCCATCAAAGGCCTCATGCATGAGGTGGAAACATTTTACTAATGACTTCCAACAAATTCCTGAAAATTAGCAGTTTGTTGGATTTTTGTCTCTTTGATTGTTGCCACCTATATCCAAGGTTTAGAATCCAATGGAGGAGATGGGATTTGACCTCCTAAGGTTATGAGGATTCTATTTTCTATTTAAGGAATGAAAGATCTCTTGGAGGGGGTATTGATGAGCCAAGAGAGGCTAGAGAGAGTAGGAGCAGGCAGTTTTTCTGTGTGTGTTCATTTGTAAGCCTGTGGGCATTTTATGATTGTAAGAATTACTGCTATTGGAGACTCATGAGAGATGTGATTTTAGATTTTAACTCTCTTGTTTATATTTCTTCTTATTTGAATATATTGCATATTTGAGGATCAAAGGCTGTCAATGATTTATGGATCCCTAAGCAGCAGAGGATCTGATGTATTTTGCCCATCAGTCATTGTTTATATTCAAGTTTTTGTTGATTCATTAAATTGAGAGGATATTTTTTTAGTGAACATTATATCTTATGTTTTCCTTCTTCATTCTTCCACCTATCATCATATCATCTTGTTTTCTGTTGCGCAGCTTTTGTGCCTTTGATGAGTAGAATTTTTGTGACTCCATTTCCCATTGGTGTAGCCTATTGATCTGTAGTTTGTTTCCCTCTCCCTTTCTTTCTCCATCTTGTTGATACACCTATTCAAAACCAAAATTATCTTTTACATTCTAATGGGTGATGAGCTTACACTTTAGCAGTCAAAGTGTGACTTTCAGTGCTAACAGGCTCTACCTCAAGAAGTATTACTCATAGGTCAGTCGCCTTGGGTGACTTTTTGTAACATATGTATAGTCTTTGTACTATTACTTTTTAGTTTTGTCTTTTGGTTTTATGGACATGTCGTTTTTTATGTTATCTTTTTTCACTGTGGTAGATGTCAAATGAATCAGAGGTGTTTGTTGGGTTCGCGGACGGCACTAGCTAACACACTCGGAGGCTTGCTTCCACATATTGGGTGATTTTCACACCTCAGGGCCAGTTGCTATCTTGAGGAGGTATCTGTTTAGGTAATACCACAAACAATGTCGTTGAATACAGTGTAGTTCTTGAGTTGCTTCATGACGCTTTGTTGCTTGGTATCTCTCACCTCTGGGTCTATTTAGTTTCTTAGTTGGTTGTGTCTCAGTTAAATGGAGTTTACCGCGTTCATGATCCTACTCTATACCGATGGTTCCTTAGGGTACGTCTCTTAGAATGAAGGTTTGATTACATTACGTATATCCATGTTCCTAGGAGATTAAATCAAGTTACAAAAACTCTATTTAATCATATATTAGATTGGCATCTTGCACACATTTAAGAAACATACACACACACACATGTAAATACATTTCTAAATAAATGTAATCCATAAAACACAAGAGATGTAAATACACATATATATATATCGCAAAGTATCAGAGTACATAAGTGGGCGTGAGCGCATCAAAAAATATGTGTCCAGTAAAGAGTCACGGGGCTTATGCCCTCAAAAATATACAAACGGTGCCCTCAGCACATAAGAAGTCTATTCTAAGCTAAGGGAGGGGCATGTGGGCCCTGTCATAGTGAACAACGGTGTTAGCCAGACACCAAAAAAGATGGACCCAGGTTCGTGGTACCCCAACAACGTGAGTCTGCACGGACGGTAGGAGATCCTCGATCTCCGCCATAGGGACTGTCCTAGTAAGCGTGGTGAGGTTCTGCTCTACCCGTCTCAATACTCTCTCAGCCACTTCGGCTGGAGGTCCCCCTATTGTTGCTGGTCCACCGGCCGCAACTGGTCCTGCCTCTGGTCGAGGACATCGTCTAGTCCTCAAAAAGTCCATTGGACACACTGGCCCCACATCTGCACAGAACAGATACATAGTTGTCAAATACTCTGGTACACATAAAAATTTGATAAATATAAAAAGACATAAAAATTAAATAACTTTGAAAAAGAAAAAAGAAAAAAAAGATACAAGCGTACCTAACTCTCCTCGTACCACTCCGGGAGGTACGCCCATGTCAGGGTCCCTAGAAAAGTCGATTCCAACATAAGGATAGTCCTCTATCGTTGGAATCTCTCGATGCCACCAGTTGAAAAACTTGTCGTCGAAGGCCTCAATAGTCCTCCCTCCCCCCTGTCGCAGCAACAGTGTCGCTAATCTGCACACTCTTGGAGAAGAGGATATGTGCCCTCGTATTGTCTCCCTAGGGCTAAGACTAGGTACCCTCTCGAAGAAGAAAGAACAAAGAATAGTCCCAAACCCAAAGTTTCTATGCCTCTGCATGCGACACTCTGTCAACTACCTCTTCATGCATTCCAGTAAAGTACTACTCTAGTCGAAAACTTGTACATTTAAGCACTGAACAACACAATTCATATGCACTCAGAAAGCCTGAGGCAAAGTTGCAGATCCAATGATCCACCCGATGAGAAAAAATATCACTTTCAGTGATAGGTTTGAGATCTTGTTTATCGGCACCTATGTGCCCATTTTGTCTGTGTCAGCTTCACAATGGACTCCAATCAACTCCGCTACGTTGTGAGGCCCGGAGGGAAAAGTCCAAAAATTGACTGGTTCCCCTCTCCTTGAGAGGCCAGTCAGAAAGTAGATATCCTCGGTCGTTGGAGTCAACGATTTTCCCTTAAGCATGAAGGCCTCTGCGTCAGGATGCAATTAATCAACCAAGGCATTCAGTAGCCTAGGTTGTGCCTGCATGAAAGAAAACTGGAAGAACTTTAACAAACCACATTGCACCAATGTGGCTGTAGCAGGAGGGTCCTCACCGACCAGAAAATCAATGTCCTCATTCTCCCTCTCTCTCCAATGAACATACATCCTACAATTCACAAGTTCATGAGGGATTAGCTCTTGCTTTTGTTGATTTTTTTCCACAAAATGGAGGGTACACGCGGGTTGTAGTGTGCACAATCATGTGTGCACGAGTGCAACTTTTCTCCTGCCCACGTACACACGCAAGTTGTCATAGGACAGCCCGCATATACGTAGGGCCGACCTTTTTAAAGGTCGGTGCCCCTCCAAAAAACAAAATTAAATGCATAAAGGAAGAATTGAATTGTAAGAGGGGTTAGTATGTACTTACTTGGTCCAAGCGGAAGTTCGTTTCGTCCACTGAGGCTCCCGGAATCAACTCTTTTCACAAAGGGGTATTTTTTGCTTTTAGTCAATTTCTCAATTAGCAATGGTGATAATGAGTTGTCAGCTTCTATTTATACACTTTTTGACCACTTTTTGTTGTTTTTGGACCCCTTTGTCATTTTTTCTAATATGAAAATAATTTTATATGGTTCAAAAGTTTCTTAGGGGATGTTACAATAAGTGTTACTTTGGGTATTTGGAATTTGTTTTTGGTGATTTGGGTCATTTTAAAGGTCTTTTGGTGAAAAGTCGTTTTTTCAACTTTATGCATATAAGATAGGTTTCCCCTTCCACTGGTTGCACCTCGTTGTACTTTTCATTTTTCCATAGGATCGATCCCACCGAATTGCGACACAGAACCCTCTTTTTTCTCTAGAAGTGTCGTAATTTAGTGGTAGAGCCTACCTGTACATGGATGACCTAGGTAGATCCTGGTTGCATTTTGGCATCCATGTTGTCACTAATGACTATAGGCTTGAGAGTCTTTTTAGTTTTGCCTGATTACAAGTATGAGCCTCATTTGCATGATTCATTATCTCGCTTGACCTCACCCTCAAGACTCCCAAAACACAATGGGTATTCTTTTAAGCCCTTTTCAAACCCTCTAAAAATGAAAATATTGTCAAGCGATCTTGTTGACCTTCACGCTCGCTAAACTAAATTTTGAAGGCGTGTCTGTCCAGCGGTATTTTACCCCTTTTTTGGTCCAGATGGTCAATTGTACGAACAAAGGTATAATATAGGAGCCTTGGTTCTCTAGAAGAGTATTCTCAGGTATAATTTTACCCCTTTTTCAGGCCTGAGACACTAAATTTACGAAAAAGGAACCCCCACGGAGTCCATAGTTAAGCTCTTGTCAGACTCCCTAAAATTGAAAAGAACATCGAGTGACCTTATTCCTTCACACTCGTTAAAATGTTCCAGAAGAACATCCCATACGGAGTCCATAGTTAAGCTTTTTTCAGACTCCTTAAATATGAAAAAATTGTCGAGTGATCTTGTCTTTATCACACTCGTTAAAATGGTTTTGAATAGACGTCTTTTCGGTGTTAGTTTAGCCCTTTTTTGAACCGACTAGACTACCTTCGAAAAAGGTACCCCAGTGGAGTCTCCTTTTACATTTTTTCAGACTCTCTAAATATGAAAAAGCGTCGAGTTTACCTTCTCTGGGCTCGTTAAAACCACATCGAAGGACGTTACCATTGTGTCTTATTAAACGCATTTTCATACCTACATCTTTGGCCTAATGTCGGCTCCATGTTGCCCTCAACTGAACCATCTGAAGCATGCCTTATACGAAAGCCCTGTAGCACTTTCCCTCTGTGTCTTGACACCTTGGCCCACGGAGGATTTTTCCCAAGTGTCATTTTCTTGCATATATCCTTTTTCTCTATGCATCCATGTGTTCCTTGCATTTGGAACTAGTATGTCTGCGACACTCGATCCTCCTTTGTAACGTAGCATTCTTTTATTCTTTTTCAATCTTTCCAAAATTATTGAAAAAGACAAAAAAAAAACAAATATACCCCAAAAGGAGGAAGGGAAAAGTATTTTCTTTTTGTTGGCAGCACAATGAGTCACCCTTGGACAAAGCACATCCTTTTGTTTGTTCATCAATCTTTGGGATTTAACTTGACCTTAGGAAGTTTTTCTCGCTACATAGAGTTGTGTTCTCCTCCATTTGGTTATTCTTCTAAACATTTGGAGAGTTTACGTTGCCTCCTACATCGTATACTTATGTCAAATACCATGTTGCATGAGTCTCATCTTTTGTCATGCTATTGTCCAAGGGAAGTTTTTACCAAGCTTGAGTCAGCCCCTCTGCAGTTTGTCTCTTTCCCTCATGCCCGGCCATCCCAAAAGTCCAATCAAGTCTTTGTTCGAAATCAATGAAGCCCTCAGCCTGATCATCGAGATCCTCTAGTCTGTTCCTAACAAGTCATCGAAGACCTCTAGGTAGTGAAGTTGTACACTCATATTACACTCCTACTTGAGTTGTGAAGATTTTGAAGTTGTTGCTCAAGCTCTCAAGGCCTCATCTCTAGCCATCAGGGCTTATTAGATTCTAGAATATGGATACTATACATATATATCTTTTTTATTTCGAGATGTAGATCTATTGTGTATTGCTCGCGGCTACAATTTATATAGTTATATGACATGCATCTGCAGTGTATTTGATTGGAAGCCATGATTTTATTTCATCCCGAGCATGGGTATGCCCACCTCGATGAGACAATTGTTATTTTGTAGATGGCACCTCCCGAACTCTGCTCCCTGGGCTCACTTGTTTCATACGTTGGTAAATATTGGTAATGTATTTTGGCCATCAGATGCTCTTCTGACTTCATACATTAGGGGGCATCTGTTATAACCCTAATTTGCACCAGACATGCATACCTGGCATCAAGCCATCTCATTTTCCATTTTTGCCAAGTCACTACTGAACAACTCTTCTTAAAAACACCTTTTTTGAAGTAATACATGCCCTGCTCCACTACTACACACATGTATATGCTAGCTGACCCACTACAGCCCGCGTATACCTACAAAAGCACAGAAAATAGAAAGTTGCAGACGAAACACAGATTTTCGAGTAAATTTCCTAAACCGGTTGACCGCCCATAGTCGGTCATGCAACCAAATACCTAGCCCTTTATAGACTATAAAAGAAGGGGTAGGGGACCCATTTGGAGTAGAAAAATAATAGTAAAGAAACTCTACCCGATTTGGCATTCCCCTAGCCCCAACCTTTTGCAACCATTGTGTGAGAATTGAAGAGGAGAAGCATATGTGGAAGTGGTTGGTGCACAGTTGAAGAAGAGCCCAGGACCAGATTCGAGGAGCGGTAGCCGATCTCACCAAGACAACTCTCAAATATGTGCATCAACCAAGCATAACAAAACAACTCATAATCATCACCAAGATCAATATGTGCTTCTAATAATATACCAATACA